>OU696573.1:1780000-1790000 GCA_916048095.2 Sacculina carcini
ATGGACATTAAAAATTGTTACCACTGTAAATGAAGTCCTGTAATTATGGTTCAAATTCGAGGACTGAATCAGTTTGCCCCAGTTCCTTATTAAAATATTATGTAGTCAGCGTTCGAGTGTAGCTCTTCATGATTCGCCAAGCCCCCTCAAATTTTTCCTTAGCCCCTTCAGCCCCTCCCATCGGAAAAATCCTGGCGCCTCCATTGTATGAGGTAAATATTAGTTGATATTTGCAAATTAATTTGCTTTTTAGTCAATTTTGTTTCTTCAACACTCATAAATTTATTTGGAAAATAATAATTTTCCACTAGAAAAATTCCAAATATTAAATAGCTCAAATATACATTGGTATTTGATATAAATATAGAAAGAAAATCGGATCGCCTACACTGTATAACAAAACAAACAGCACTTCGCTCATACTGTACCGCACAACACACAGTCCTGTGATCATACTGTACCGCACAACATATTTGTTGTGCGGTACAGCATATACCTTTCAAATTATTCATACACAGGCCATATAAGTGGCGGATCCAGAGTGCAATTTTGGTGGGGCTAAACCTTGGGGCGATCAGTCATGTACATGCATCACTATGCAACGTATTTGCGATAATGTTTATATCAACAAATTCTACAGAAATATAATATTGACCTCTTTTAGTGGGTCTCTTGGTTATGAGCAGTTTATGGGGGGATTTTCTGCCCCCTCTCCCCCTGGATCCGCCAGGGGGCATATCAAGCTTGCAATTCAAACTTATCTAAGTTTAGCTTCGGTATAATTCTAGACTTGCGAGTTACAGCAAAAATTACAACTGAAAAATATAGAAATAAACAAATTCAACTAAATTGTTTTCTTTCAAACAAGCTCATTTTAGCACTGTACATATTAGGAAGTTTAGTCCATTTTTCGGTTGGTGCATGAGAGTGACATACAATGCATGTAAAATGCCTCAACTTTCTGGTGATATATTTAATCCGTTATTGATGAGTGAAAAATACTTCACATTCCACATTCTTTTAATAAAAAAAAGCATTTCCAGATACTGTTTTCATTTTTTTATTTGTTTTTCACATTAATTATATTTCTCTCCGCAAAAGTCGCCTGTGTACGCCCTTGTGCATTAGCCCATTCGTTGCGCATGCCTCCGATGTGTGGCTATATCAGGAACGCGTGACGATTTGCACGTTCTATGCCACGTGGCGCCACGCACGTGTGCCACCAGCCAGATGACGTGGAAACAACACCACACACACACACACACACACGCCTATCCAAAGCCAACGAGGAAGGGCGTAGCGAAAGTGAGGGCGTGTCTTGGCAAATTGCCAAGCAAAACGCCACACTCCTAGACAATTCAGCACGGTTTCCATAGCAGCGCCCACACACACACATACACACACACACGGACACACACACACATGCACATCCATATTAGGACACAAAATCAACACATACCAGCACACACACACACACATACACGTACATAAACACACAGAGAACCATGATGATGTGTGTATTGATATGTGCAAGGTTATTCATGACGGGGCTGACCAAGTCATGGCGTGTTAGTGAGCTGATGACAGTCACGACAAATATTTACAACACACACACAGGCATACACACACGCATACACACACGTGTAGACAAGGGTGGCTAATGCTCGTTATGCAGGGAATTTTAACGTGAAAATTACAGTATATTTCGTACTGAAAATCGTATAGAATTTGAGCGAATATTTGAAATTTGAGCGTTATATTTGAAAGTTTGCCTTCACAGACACTTTGCTATTTTAGTTTTAGTGCAGATTTTATTGTGGCTTTGTATTTACAAACAATTTTTCATATTATTGAATATATATATACCCTGTTGTAACGATTCATTGGTAGAGTTTGTTGACATATTTTGAATTTGTCAGTGCTGTGGTAGAATAATATAATGTTTATTCCTTAGATCCACTGATCTAAGGAATAAACACCCCCTGGATTCTAAAAAACTTTATTAAAAGTTTAAATATACAAACGACGTAATAACAAAACTTTTTGTTATTCAATATTCATTCAGATAGTTTAAAGTTCCTTCAAGAAACGAATGTGTTTCCAGGAAATATTATGAAACATAGGTAAAACACATATTTGAACACCTTAAGCATCACGTTTGCACCCTCGATGAAGAATGCCCTGCTTTGGGTAATAGGAAATCAGATGAAAATGGTTACACACAACTGGTGTAGACTTTAACTTACTTAAAACGACACTAACTGATTTTTTAGATAATATATAATAGCTTATCTGCATACACTTATGATTTATGTTTTTTGCTGAGTATCTCACTGGTGTATGTAGGGGACTAAAACTAACGGCGTTCTTCACTTGATAAAAATACACATCAAAATATATGCGCTTTGTATGCTTGTAGACATAGTGATAGTCTGGAATATACGATAAAATAGCAGTGAACTTTGAAATTCAAATTTGAAGTTCAATTCGTATTACAATCCCGGGGAAAGCAATAATTTGCTTATTATGACACAACTTAGGTAAACGTTCAATAAAAACACAAATTTTTGTTTTCAAAATACGCAGCATATTGATATATTTATATACATATAACCATATTACGCAAATGATTATAAGCAATGCTTCTCCGTAATTGCTTGCACAAGAGTTTGAAGACCACTGAATTATTCAGCTGTACTGACCTGAACGCGTGCTTCGGTCAGGTCGATTTTCATGGCGATCTCCTCGCGCGTGTATATGTCCGGATAGTGGGTTTCTTGGAAGGATCTCTCGAGTTCCTTGAGCTGGGCCGATGTGAACGTGGTACGGATCCGGCGCTGTTTCCGCTTTTCCGTCAGCATTCCGTCGTGCGGATTGTACATTTTGTACGGCAGGCCTGGTGAATGTAAATGTATTTTTCATGTGTGAAAGTATATACCTTCTGAACACAGCAAATATATTAATTCAATTCTGATTATGAGAAAAAATCTGGATAGCACAATATATACCATACTATAATTTTGAAGCTGTTGCTCTTTTTTGCAGATTTAGCATATATTTCTCCTATAAATCGCCTTCCAGTATAAATCGCGTCCTATGATAGTCCAAATTAAAGCTTGTCAGCCGAAGAGTACACACAAATTGTTCACAAAAGACCACATGGCATAGAGATGTAGCATTTTCTGTTGACAGATAGCTTGAATACAGTGAATCAATGGACTCAATAATTCAATTATGAGAAGGCAAGAATGAGCTTGATTCTGGACACAAAGATACTTTATTAACTATATTAACTTCTGAAATTAATTAGGAAATTAATTAAATTAGGAAATTTTCTATATTAACTATTTATATATTTTTATGTTATGTATATATATTTTTCCATATTGTATTCATATTTTTTTAGATTATTGAATATTTATTGACAATATACTTCCAAATGTTTCTTTCACGGCAATTCCAGCTCTGACGGATGTAAAACATCAAAACCCAGTTACGAGTCCAAAACTATCTACAACGCTTATAAGTCGACAATTCTGGTCAGATTTTGGTCTACACCTTACACCACGGCTGACACACCATCCCACCATTACGCCATCACACCATAATAACATCATACCATTACACCATTACACCATCACACCATCATACCATTACACCAATACGTCATCACACCATCCCACCATTACACCATCACACCATTATAACCCCATACCATTACACCATTACACCATCACACCATCTTATCATTACACCATTACACCATGTAATCCCAATAAACAGTGGTTCTTATATTTTTCTATTAGCAGCCATGGCGATCCAAGTCTACATGCAGATATGCCATTTGTCTGTAGTTTTCATAGATCAAATCATTATTATAATTCCATTATGCTCTGCTTAGAATTTCAACACTTGACAGCATGTACTGTAATTAATACAGTATTCGAATGTGGTATATTTCAGTGGCAAGACAATTAATCTCTACAAAACCTCAGCGACACGACTTTGGAAAGGCGAATAAGGAGCTTAGAATAATTTTACTACAAACATATGCTCTCATGCCCGCTAAACACAATCTCTCCCAATATCTAGGATAGAACACAATTTCACGAATAACAAAACTAATATGTATTGAAAGACAGGCGCGCGTGGGACAACGATGTTCCACGCGCGACTATAGGACCACACCACTCGTACACACGTCAGAACACCGATTCCTTCACACAGATCACATATCGTCAAAATGACACCCAATCACTGCCACGTGATACCTAGCACGCTATAAATTCTGTCCTGTGCAAACGCACACACTGGCACACAATCATACATGCGTAATGCGCAAGAAATCCGGTTGGCACTAAATGTGTAAGGATTCAAGGACATTAGATATTGAAAATTTGATTTAACGAATTTCTTCCAGTCCCTCGCCGCCTGCAACGAAAGCACATTACATTAGAACGCTAAACCTGACCTAACCTAAAATCTATGAAGAATATACGAACTTTTTTGAGAGTTTTTAAGCGTTTTTTATAAATTGCGTTTTTAATGTTCTTGAATCCTTACACATTTAGCCTAGACCAAGAAATACCAGCCAGCAAATACGATTGAGCAGGGGTTCTTAAAGCGGGGATATGGGACTCGATTTCTGGGTACTGGCATAAGTTATTAATGGCTCATAAATAATGAAATTATCAATGGTAAACTTGTACTAGTAATCCGTATATCTAAAGTACGATAAATTCAAGCAATTAAAACACTCGTGGATTTAGAAAACATACTCGAAAATATTAAAATTGGTAATAATTATTTGAACAGTCAAGTAAAGTCACCATATTCGACAATCCATTGAGGGTATGGGATCATCAAAAGGTTAAGAACCCCTGCAATAGAGGATGCGAAATCCCACACGCAGCAAAACTATCTAACTACAGCTTATTTACCTTGCAGACTCATGCCATGATGAAAGGGCGAGCGATGCTGTGTCTCATGCGTCGGACGCACCATCATGCCGGCGGCCCCCGGGCCGCTCATGGCCGCCGCTGCGGCCGCCGCAGCCGCAGGATACTGCCGCATTCCGACGGCGGCCGAGTAGCGGTAGGCGGCCGCCGCTGAAGAGGACATTTGGCCGCACGACGCCAGGTCGCCGTACGTGTACGCCATGTTTGAGAGACCTGTCGGGTCCATGGAAGCTGCGTCGAAGCCGCTGGTCTGATTCAGATACGCATAGTCCATGACGACGTCCGTCAAACCCGTTTGTATGCGCGTGTGCTCGCGCGTGTGTGTTTGTGTTTGTGTGTGTTTGTGTGTATGTGAGGTGGACGCCGGCGGTGTAATTGGGCCGTCAGCGGGAGATGACGATGAATTCAATAAAATTGGGTGGCCAGATCAAATACACACACACACACACACACACACACAAACAAACACACACACACACACAATTCGAGTTAGCGTATCTCAGTAGCGCGGCCAAAGGCAATGTTAATTCAATCACAACAAATATCGAATTATAACTGCGAACGCGTCCAGCAGCCGCGCCGTGCAAAAATCAAATGATCGCGGTAATTCAATAAGTCCCCGCAGCCAAACGACACGACCTGACTGACTCACAACGCAGTGGGAGGAACTAAAACGGCGACAACCAATCAGCGGTTGAGCAGTGCGTTGCATCCCGCTGATTGGTCAACGCCACAAACAAGCCCCGCCCACCACGACACACGTGTAATTAGGGTGATTACGTGAGTCGGTAGCAAGGAAAAGTGTGTGTGTGTGTATGTGTGTGTATGTGTGTGTGTGTGTATGTGTGTGTGTGTATGTGTGTGTGTGTGTATGTGTGTGTATGTGTGTGTGTGTGTGTGTGTGTGTGTATGTGTGTATGTGTGTATGTGTGTGTGAGTGTGTGTGTGTGTGTGTGTGTGTGCTAATTTCGGCCATTACTCGCAATCAGCTATGCCCTGGGGACTTGGTCGCCCAAGTCACTTGCCGTGTACATTAAACAGTGCTTATCTGCAAGAGTAGGTCTCATCCGTTCTGTTAGCTCACGTGTGTGTGTGTGTGTGTGTGTGTGTGTGTGTGTGTGTGTGTGTGTGTGTGTGTGTGTGTGTGTGTGTGTTGGGAGCATTGGTGCACACACCGACAAACTAATCAGCGAAGGAAAAATTGTCTCCCATTGATGACACACACACACACGCCCACACACACACACAAGCACACATAAACGTACAGATTGAGATGACACAATCGTACGAAACAATTAGACAGATATAGTTAGACAGTATAAAGTTTTATTGACGTTTAAATTATTTGTGCGCAGTTGCTAATTTATAATGTAGACTTTACGTAGCAACCGTCCATAATCGTTTTATATATCGTTTTATATGTATTCTTCAAAACCTTGAAGAAATAAATAGCGGTGTGTTTTCATAAATTGTGATAATGTTTATATTAAATACAATATTATCTCGGGGAGATCAGGTGGTTTATATTAATTGTAGATTGTTGTTCTTCTAGAATCCAAGTAAATTATCTTGTTATGATTTAATTAAATGCATTTGTAAAGCAAAATTGAAGCTTCAGTATAAATTTTAACCTATAAATTTTAACCTATACATTTTCATCTATTTTTTCGGACACAAAAAACAACAAACTTTCCATGTGTTAGTGCATGTGTGTGTATGTATATGTGTATGTATGTATGTATGTATGTGTGTGTGTATGTTACACGGCGCGTACAGCTTCGTTGGTTTGTCGCGCCAAAAAGATCGATAGCTTTCCAGCCCACAGCTTAGCAGCCCACTGCGTACTGTGTGCAGGACAGAGCTGCGGAGCACAAGATGCAGAGAAAGAGAGAGACAGTGAGACAAAATGGACGCCATTGGTGCGTTTTTCCCGGCTGATGTGAGCTTGTGCAACGAAAATCTCTTCAGTACTGTCATTGGCAAGAAATCTTGTGTGTATGTGTGTGTGTGTGTATGTATGTATGTATGTGTGAGTGTGTGAGTTGGTGTTTGTGTGCGTTTTGTGTGTGTTTATGTGCGTTTTGTGTGAGTGTGTGTGAGTGTGTGATTGTGTGTGTATATGAATGTGTGTGTTTGTGTGTGTATGTGTGTGTGTGTGTGTGTGTGTGTGTGTGTGTGTGTGTGTGTGTGTGTGTGTGTGTGTGTGTGTGTGTGTGTGTGTGTGTGTGTGTGTGTGTGTGTGTGTGGGTGGGTGGGTGGGTGCGTGAGTAGAGATGCGACCTAAAAAAACGATGTTTTTTTAACTGTTTTTTTTTGCCACAAAAACCTCGATAACAAAGACAAGTTCTTTTTTGTTTTTTTAAGAGTCATGCAAAGAATTCAAATTATGGAAATTATATATTTGGGATGTTAAATTAATTATTTGTATCAACATATGAGTTATTTATGCTATTAGTGACCCTGTCAAATTGAATTATCATTAAATATGCACAATAAAATTGTTTTAATGTGTCTGAAAGTCCTAATATCATTGTTTGCACGGTACTGTGCGGCACTTCTATGTACAGTACAGTTTTGCATTCAATTATTTAGTTAATCGTTGTGTAAGAAAGCAGGGTTTAAGAACCGTTTTTTCTGCTAAGAACTGAGACTGTTTTAAAAAAAACAACAGGTGGCATAATTTTTAGTATTTGTTTACACATTACTTTTTTCTTCCCAGAAATGAACTACGTTGATTATAATAACGTTCATCATTTCATTCAACAGATCAGTTATTTGCAAAAATAAAAGTACAAACACTGCAAATATTTACACGAAGACTACAAATATACACAAAAACTTAGTGTCCCTAATGAGACTACGAATGAAAGCGGGTCGCATTATTCAGAGTGGCAATCCTGACCAGAAAAACGGGCAATACTTTCGTGTAGGAAAAAAACGACTGAGAAAATATATTTAATGTACAAAAAGGTATTTGAACACAAATAACTACATCAAAGAAACCATCATCCATAAAACCAGTTCTAAATACAGGTTACTAATAAAAAAACAATTAATTTGGTTCAATTTTCTTTGATCTGCCGCAATTTTTTTTCAATATTTCTACATCTACGAAAACCGTCTTTCAAACAAATCGATTTTGAAAAAAAACATGGTATAAAAAACTTTTTAAATCAAGTCGTTTAACCAGCCGCTTATAACAGCAGGCTACTTGATATACAAAGGGTATTTGAACGTACATCAATCGAATCTATCTTCCATAGATATTGTTCTAGAAAACATTGTTTCATCAAAAAAGCGTTAGTTTAAATACACATTTGTCAAAAAAATACTTGACCAGCCAATTAACTTGTCTTGTTCTGCTGTCAACATTTTCTGAATCTGTACATTAATAAAACGAATTTAAAACGAGTTTTAAAAACATCCTTGCATTTTTCCATAAAATACCATGGTTTCTTTAAAAAACGCATTATTTCTCAATGAATTTGTTTTGTTATGCTGACATTCCAAATATTATTTCAAATATCCACATCATTACAAACCATTTTTTGAAGAAACATGGTTTTCTCAATGAAAAAAACCTAAACCACCGGACCCGGATGCACTTTCAAACAGTCTCCTGGGATATTTATTGATAAATATTTTTGTTTTTCAGACTATTATCAAATTATCTATTAAATAAGACACGTAAAGATGTACAAAACATCAATTAAACTCATTCCTATGTACTAAAATCTTACATCCGATGAGAATTGAGGCTAATTCCTAAAAAACATAAAAAACTAAAAAACATGTTTTTTTGCAAAAAACGCATAAGAAACGGCTTTTTTGCATCTATATGTGTGAGTGTGTGTGTATGTGATTGTGTGTGTGTGTGTGTGTGTGTGTGTGTGTGTGTGTGTGTGTGTGTGTGTGTGTGTGTGTGTGTGTGTGTGTGTGTGTGTGTGTGTGTGTGTGTGAGTGTGAGGGTGTGTGTGTGTGTGTGTGTGTGTGTGTGTGTGTGTGTGTGTGTGTGTGTGTGTGTTCGTAAAGGTATATGTGAAGAGTGCATGTCGCAAATGACAATATATCACTATTTTGTGTTGATGTTTAATTAAATAAAAACATGTGTGTGCTTGAATAAGCCCAAACAGCAAAAATCAGGTTTCTATCAAATTACAAGAGCTCTTCTAAGACCAGTTGGCTTCACTTGATTGAGATTCTAATTCTACTGGGCTCATTAAATATTGCCGCATATTTCCATCCTACCAAGTATGAGAATCCTGAAGCTCTATAGCATTGAGAATCTCTTCATGATCACGCACATCTAAACTCTGGACTATTACAGCTAGACTCTAGACTAGTACAGCTAAATTCTAGACTAGTACAGCTAACACCGATACACAACGCCAACAATGTTATTTCAAATTTCCAACATTATGCGGCGACATTAATGACATGATACACTAACAAAGCTGGAATACGAACACGCAAGCGTGAGTGTATTTATTTTGTATTTTGTATTTAACCATGTATTGCCACAAACAAATATACAATGTTCAAACAATAAATATCACAATTGGCAAAAGACCCGTCGAGCTAATGCTCATAGACAGGCTTACATTTCACTTGTACAGGTGGAAATAATGCTATCAAGCCAGGTTATATATACACAAGTACATACATACACACACATGCGCTCGCGATCACATATAAACACTATTAATATACAATGATACACAACAAACATATAACCATACCTACCAAAGTCTACCATACACATTCGTACACATATTCTCATACACATATGCACATGAAACAATACGCAAACATGCAGCTATATGCAAACAAAGTGCACGCGTATACAACTTCCATACTCGTATACGCACATATTACCATACCACACCTAACACGTATTCAATTACATACACACATTTGATACACATACCCACACGTACACACAATGCGCAATCAGACAAATATTTTGAAAGCAAACACATAAAGACACATATATACACACAACATACCAATACCTCATGCATAAACACATTCGTACATATCTA
>OU696573.1:1792500-1800000 GCA_916048095.2 Sacculina carcini
CTATAACAGTATATCAACTTCCTAGCCAATTGGATTTCAAAACATGATATAAGGCACAAAATAAATCTAAAACAAACTATTTTAAGAATTGGGCGTGTAAACATGCAAATATGCCCCCCGGCAATTCTGCTGAGTTCAGTTCATTGGCAGTATATTGTCATCAAAATCAGCATAGCAAAAAAGTTACAATACACGACAAATGTGTGTGTGTGTGTGTGTGTGTGTGTGTGTGTGTGTGTGTCTGTGTGTGAGATCGTGTGCTTGTGATCTTATCGTGTCCGTCATGGCCGCGATCACCAAGCCTGCCGGGCTTCAACCGTCCCGTGTTGCTTCCCCTCCTGACGGCTCAATTTGTACCACGTGCAAAATGGCCGTAACTGCTTGTGCGTTGTTCTGTTCACAATGCAAAAAACATGTGCATGTGAGATGCAGCCGTATGCCCAAGTATATGGCCATGAATTTCTTCACCACCAGGGCTTCCTTCACGTGTGAAAGTTGCACTCTCGCTCGTGACTGCAACACTGCAGAAATGGAGGAGTGGCTGGACAGCCTTGCCGGCATTACAACCGCCGACAAAAAAACCATGGTGAACATGGGCCAATCATCTTCGACCGAGAGCCAATCTCTCGCGCAGCTGACCAAGACTGTCAGCGAAATTAAGGTCCAGCTGCAACGGATGACCAGCCCGAAGCCTCCGCTGCTGCCAACTCCGCCACTGATGTCAACTCCACCAGTGATGTCAATTCCGCCAATGATGCCGACTCCGCCACTGATTCCTTTTCAACATCCGCGCTCATACGCGCAGGCAGTGCCTATTCAACATCCGCGTTCGTTCGCTCAGGCAGTGACACGCGAGATTATCGTGCACTCCCATGATAAGGCTCCAGTCGACAAAAAACGAGTGTCTGAGGCCCTCAAGTCTGTGCCCATCGTCAAGATGAAGACAACAAAGCGTGGTGCAATCGAAGTGAGTCTCCCTGACTCAAAAGCAGCCGACAATGCGATGCTGGTGATGAAGACTGACAGCCAGCTGAAAGCTTCCTGCCGTGGCAAGATCGTGCCCAAACTCACGATAACATCAGTCAGTTCTGCCATCGCAGATACTGAAATTCGTGACGCTGTGTGCCGAAAAAACGCTGAAGTCAAAGCGGCCATCAAGCATGCATCAGACATCAAGGTGCTTTTTTCGAAAAAGTCTGCGGGCCACTGCAAAACAGTTGTTGCCGCCGTTTCTCCTGCCATCCGTGACATCGTGATGAAGTCCGGATACTTGTACCTGGGTGACCGACGGTGCGTGGTGCACGACCGCTACTGGGTCACTCGCTGTGCCAAGTGCCAGCGCCACGGCCACATGGCTGACAAGTGCCAGGCCCGCGAGAACACTTGTGGCTGGTGTGCAGGCAAACACGCCACAAAGTCGTGTCGCTTGAACGATGTGCGCAAATGCGCCAACTGTGTGCGAGCTGGCCGTGGCAACGCCAGCCACTCGTCATTCGACCCTGCATGCCCCTGTCTCATCTCGGCGAGGACTCATGTCTTCAATCGCACCCAGAACAGCGATGACAGCCGTTCGGGAAACTGAGTATGTCTAATGATCAGCCAGATCTACCAGTCTCGTCCACATCCAGCGACAACGAGTCTACATCTCATCTTCACTCTCGTCGTTCTGCTGATGACTCATCATCCGCTGATAAGTGTCTTTTTTCTCTCTCTGATTCTTCTCCAGTGATTTCTCGTTCTAAGTCTTATAATGAAATTGGCTTATTAAAATGTGCTTTATATAATTTCAGGTCTATTAGGTCAAAAGTTTCACTTTTTGCGTCCATTCTTCCTATGTATGATATTTTTCTGGTTATAGAATCGTGGCTATCTGTTGCTGAAATATCCTCTTTTGACAGCTCTCTTCCTGCTGGCTACTCAGCTTTTCATAATTGTCGCCCTATGAATGTCTCTAATTCTACTAAATGTTCTGGTGGTGGTGTTTCTTTTGTCTATAATTCAAATATTATTCAGGCCCATCTTTGTAGTGTAGATATAACTATCAAGTCATTTGAGTATATTTGCTGTAAGGTTTTAGGTAAAAATGCTTTTCCTGTATGTATTATCAACATTTACCGTCTTAATTCTGTTTCTTCCTCAATTTTTCTTGATGAATTTTCTTCTCTTCTAGACACACTTCTTCCAATTTTCTCTTCTAGAATAGTGATTTGTGGTGACTTCAACCTTTGGGTTGATGCGCCCCATCTCAAGTCTTGTTCTTCTATGTTTTTACAATTAATTGACTCATTTGGTCTTTGTAATCATATCCGCTGTCCTACTCATGTTCACGGCCACACACTTGATCTTCTCCTTTCTTTTTCTGATTCTTCTGTTCTGATTAAAGATCTCACTGTTTCTCCTATTGATTCCTCCATATCTGACCATTCATTAATAGAATTTTCTGCTTTCCTCCCTATCACTTGCAAATCTCCTAAAATTATTAGTTTCTCGGATTATCGTAATGCTGACTTAGATTCTCTTTATATCAATATGCACTTGTGTTTTGCTACTGAATGTTTCGTTGATATACCGCCTGCTTCTCTCTTAGGGTATTTCAACACATCCCTTGATTCTCTTAAGTCCACCTTTATTCCTGTTAAAGTCTTCAGCTCCACTAATACTCGCTGTCCTTGGTTTAACTCTGATATTAAAAACTCTAAAATCTCCCTTCGTCGTCTTGAGCGTCAATGGCGTCGTCTTAAGACTGACTCTTCTTGGCAAACTTTCTGTTCTGCTCGTCGGCATCATCACCTTCTCTGTGATTCCGCCAAAAAATCTTACTATAATACTAAAATCTCTTCCTGTCTCAATTCGAAGAAAC
Source organism: Sacculina carcini (assembly GCA_916048095.2). NCBI lineage: Eukaryota > Metazoa > Arthropoda > Thecostraca > Sacculinidae > Sacculina > Sacculina carcini. Next base: position 1,795,361 of record OU696573.1, read on the forward strand.
TGTGGAAGCTTTTTAACAGTCTTTTAGGTAATTCCCGTAGTCTCATCCTTCCTGATTTGGCATCTAACCAATTACCTTCTTTATTCATGAATTTTTTTCAGTCTAAAATCGATAAGATTCGTTGCTTGTTCCCTTCTGTTTTACCATTATCCTCTCCGTGCTCAACCCCATCTGTTTTTAACTCTTTTGCTCTAGTAACCATCTCTGACTGTAGAGCTATTTTAAGGCATGTTAAAATTCATTCTTCATCTCTCGACCCCATTGATCTTTCCAGGATTCCTCACTCTATTGAACTACTTCTTCCTTTCTTATCTAATTTCATCAATGCTTCTTTCACTCATGGGGAATTTCTGGCATGTAAAACTGCCAGTATTCTCCCTATACTCAAGAAATCTGATATGGATGCTAACACGCTTTGTAACTATAGACCTATCTCTAGAATTCCTTGGCTGTCCAAAGTTCTTGAAATGGCTGCCTATATACAGCTATCTGACTACCTTGAGTCTGACAATTTGTTTCTTCCTGAGCAGTCTGGCTTCCGTCACTTTCACTCCACAGAAACTTCTCTAATATATCTCTATGATTCTATTCTCAAATCTACTCTCTCTGGCAAGGATGTTCTACTTATACAACTAGACTTTTCTGCTGCATTTGACACTGTTAATCATCTGCTTCTTATTGATACTCTGTTAGACTTAGGCATTAGCGACACAGCTCTCTCTTTCTTTCGCTCTTATCTCTCTGATAGATCTCAATACGTCTCTACCTCTTCCGATTCTTGTAGTGAGGCTTGCCCACTAACTTGCGGTGTCCCTCAAGGCTCTGTCTTAGGCCCTCTCCTCTTCAATATCTATCTTACCTCTGTAGGGAAAGTGCTTCGACGTCACGATGTGTCGTTTCAAATATTCGCTGATGACATTCAGATCCTTCTCTCATCCGTGTCTATTTCTCTCTCTTCAGTTAGTTCTATTATATCTGATATTGAAAGTTGGGCGTTCACTCGTCATCTCAAACTTAATCCTGATAAGACTAAGTATATTATCTTTCCATCTTCTAATAGTACTACTTCTCTTAGTATACCTCTATCCTGCTCTGTACGTAGTCTTGGTATCATTCTCGATAGCTCTCTTTCTTTTGATTCTCACATCTCTGACATTATTAGGTGCTGTAACTTTCAACTTAGGCGTATCTATTCCATTCGTAGATATATAACTATTTCTGCTGCTTTCAAGTTAGCTAATTCATTCATCTTTAGTAAAATTCAGTACTGCTGTTCTCTTCTACTATCTCTCAACCACCGCCAGCTTAGGAAACTTCAATCTATTATTAATAAAGCTTGTCGTATGATATTTAATCTTCCTTCGGGTTCTCATGTCTCTTCTTCTTTACAAAAACTTAGGTTACTTCCAATCAAGGCTCTTATTGAGTATCGTATTTGTTTAATTATTCATTCAGCTCTTCATCATCGTAAGCCTGCGTATCTGTTTGACATTCTGTCTTATAAAACCTCATCTCTTTCTCTTAGGTCTTCTAACGATCCTTTTCTTTTAGTTGAACCTTCCTTTCCTTCTAGGCATTCTCACTACAATCGTTGTTTCTCTATCTTAGGACCTCGTATCTACAATAGGCTATCTCCCTCAATACGCTCAATCAAATATCTATCTCTTTTCAAAAAACATACTAAAAAATTCTTTCTCACTAAGTCTTATTACTGTCTTAATAATATTGTATATATTAGTACTGAATATAAGGTCTGATTGTTTCCTAATTCTGTCTTCTATGTGTATGTGCTTCATGCGCGTGTTTTCCGTTCTTGTGTATGTATGTTTCTCTATTGTATGCTGTCTGTGTGTTGTTGTGTTGAGCTCTGTTATCTGTGTTTGTGTGTCTGTTGTGTTGTGTTCTCTGTCTATTTGCTTGAGTGTATGTCTTTGTGTGTCTGTTATGTTGTGTTTTCTGGTTTGTATTTGTGTGTCCATTGTGTTGTGATTTGTCAATCTGAGTGTATGTCGTTGTATGCTTGCTGTGTTGTCTTAATGTGTTGTATGTTGTGTTGTGCTATCTTATTCAATATGTATGTGTGTGTGCGTATGTATTTTTGTGTTTCTGAGTATGTTAACGTGAGTGTATGTTTGTGTTTGTGCGTATATGTACTTGTCTGTTTTGTGTGTGTGTGTGTGTGTGTGTGTGTGTGTGTATGTAGGTGAGTGTGTATGTTCGTGATTGTTGTATGTGTACGACTCTTGTGTGTGCGTGTGTGTGTGTGTGTGTGTGAGAGCGCTTTTGAGACCCTCGGGTGAAAAGCGCGATATAAATGTCCTAATGTAATGTAATGTAATGTAATGTGTGTGTGTGTGTGTGTGTGTGTGTGCAATTATATGCAATATACTTTTCATTGAGGTATGTGTGTGTTGTAAATGACTAGGCATGAAATAGTTGAGGGTCTCATGCAATTGACCAACTGAGTCAACTTTGAACACTAATGCATGATGGCTGTCATCCCCCCGAGCCTCGACACACAAATCTACGCCGCACGGTGGTAATAGTACACTTGCACTCTTCCCCCATGCTACTGGGTTTGCCTGTAATTAACAATTATAAAAAATATTATTTGAATCTCGCTGAAAATCATCTTCGACAAATAATCAACGACAAATCATACAACAAACTAGAGTCGAGATTAAAGCACAAAAAACTGTATAGCCTCTGTCACACGATCAAAATATATCTTAATTCTGCTGAATCCTCATCATCAGCGATTGTCTGATTTCATCCAACAATTTCATCTCACAAATAAGTCACCATTTCTGGCAAGCCTCACGAAGACGAAATCAACGCACATACTTGTGTGTGCCTTGGCATATGTGTGCATCTACGTGTATGTGTGTGTGTGTATGTGTGTGCACGTGTGTGTGTGTGTGTGTGTGTGTGTGTGTGTGGTTTAACGATGGTTGTTGCGTGCGGTCACAGGTGCCACTAGAAGCTTGGGAAATTCAGCGTTCCCACGAATACACACACACACACACACACACGAACACACACACACACACACACACACACACATATAGACACAATGAAAGGTCACAACTGACGAACATCCAGGGGGACCACTAACATTGACAATTCCTCCCCTGTTGTCTCTGTGTGTGTGTGTAAGTGTGTATGTGTGTGTGTGTGTGTGTGTGTGTGTGTGTGTGTGTGTGTGTGTGTGTGTGTGTGTGTGTGTGTGTGTGTGTCTGGTTTGGTGACAATAAACACACCCTACTCGTTGAACGTGTGTCGGTGTATGAAAGTGTGTATGTGTGTTTGTATGTATGTGTGTGTGTGTGTGTGTGTGCGTTGCGATCACACACACACACACACACACACACATACACACACATACACACACACATGCCCCCTCTCTAGAAGCCAGATACACAATACATACATACACACACATGCACACACACACATACATACAGGAAGGGAAGCACTGAACGACTCGACTAGAGCTATAAGTGAATATTATGCAAGCGTATGCAGTGTGTGTGTGTATGTGTGTGTGTTTGTGTATGTGTGTGTATGTGTGTGTATGTGTGTGTGTGTATGTGTGTGTGTTGTAATGAGTATATGAGAGCGAAACAGTGTATAGCGGTCGCTGACATGTGTCATGTCCTGTGTGTGTGTGTGTGTGTGTGTGTGTGTGTATGTGTGTGTATTTGTGTGCATAGGTCTGTTCATTGTCAACAGGCGTATGCATGCGCATGCGGTGTATGCCGAACACACACACACACACACATACACACACACACACACTTATGGTACAATATACGACAGGTGGTCGAAATGACTTCACAATTACATATATATATGTGTGTGTGTGTGTGTGTGTGTGTGTGTGTGTGTGTGTGTGTGATCGCACTTGCACACATCTGCAACACTTCACTCACATGAAATCACATACATGCATACACACACACACACACACACACACACACACACACACACACACACACACACACACATACACACAAAAGAGAGGTGAAGATTCACTGATAGATTACTTATGTATACAGAGAGAGAGTGAGAGACCTATGCGCGTTTATTCAATGGCAAAAAACGAGTTGAGGACTAAAAGAAAGAGTTAAATGAGTTTTCACCGCTCTTTATAATGTTAGTGATCTGTGTACTCACCGAGTTGTACTCACCGAGTTGTACTCACCGAGTTGTTCTACAGGATTTGAGCTTAAGCTCGAGCTGACATGTCTCTCAACCTATCAATTTTACTTTTAAACTCTGATATTTTTTCACTTTCTACAATATCCTTGGGTAGTTCATTCCAACTATCTATAGCTCTGTATGGGAAGCTGTACTTCTTTATATCCTTTTTGCAGCGAGATTTCCTTAATTTATACTTGTGTCCTCTTTCTTTCATCTGCTTATCAAATCCTGTAATTACTGGAGGAGTCATCTCTTTCATATACTTAAATATGTTTATAAAGTCGCCCCGCTTTCTTCTGTCCTCCAGACTAGTTAGGTTTAGAGCTTGGAGTCGTTCCTCATAGGTCCTGCCCATCAATTTCGGAGTGTGTGTGTGTGTGTGCGTGTGTGTGTGTTTGTGTGTGTGTGTGTGTGTGTGTGTGTGTCGTGTGTCCAAA
>OU696573.1:1805000-1877500 GCA_916048095.2 Sacculina carcini
GAGTGTGTGTCAGTGTGAGAGAGAGAGTGTGTCAGTGTGAGAGAGAGTGTGTGTGTCAGTGTGAGAGAGAGAGAGTGTGTCAGTGTGAGAGAGAGTGTGTCAGTGTGAGAGAGAGAGTGTGTGTCAGTGTGAAAAAGAGAGTGTGTGTCAGTGAGAGAGACACAGAAAGAGAGAGTGAGAGAGTGAGAGAGAGAGTGTATCGTGCACACAGTGGCACCTTGATTTTGGTGTCGAGTCTTAGTGGCGGCACGCGACCGCTATCAGCCAAATCTCGCTTCTCTTTCAACACCTCACCACCCACCAACTCTCCAAACCTACACACACACACACACACACGTGAAATACCTTATTACGGCGCATAATACACAGTGAAGAGTGTATGTGTATCTGTGTGTGTTCATGTGTGTGTGTGTGTGTTCATGTTTGTTTGTGTGTGTGTGTGTGTGTGTGTGTGTGTGTGTGTGTTCATGTGTGTGTGTGTGTGTGTGTTCATGTGTGTGTATATGTTTGCGTTTGTTTGTTTTGTGTGTGTGTGCGTGTTTTCCTTGTATTCTATGTGTGTGTGTGAGTAGGCGTGCCTGGTGTAGAGATGGCGACGTAATAGAGTCTTGTTGGCTGGAATAGCGAGAATAGTAGCCAGCAGTTCGCCAGTGAAACGTGTCTCGTATACCATCAACGCTCCATGTACACCTAACACACACACACACACACACACACACACACACATGTACACGCATAGAAGCACAGATGCATAGACAAGGACACACAAACACACACGCAGACAGACATACACTAAAAAACAGAAACATTTGCCCACACACACACATATACACGTACATAAAAAACGAGATACAAAGACACACACACACACAAATATATACGCACACACACACACACATACGAAATTAGACATACACAAATAGATACACACACACACAGATACAGACAGACATATAAATACAAAGACACAAACACACACACACACACACACACATGCAGACACACATACACACAGACACACACACCTGAACCACGCATGTTGGGTGCATATTCCGCGAGGTCAATTTCGCGCAGCCACTCCATGACACGGTGATTGGTCCAGAGTGCCACATCGACGGAGGCCGGCGGTCGGCGTTCGTCACAAGTTGACCGACGCCGCAGACAACCGACTGAGAAATCGACACTGCGCAGTACCTGTCCACCCGAACAAATATTTCATTATTTCATTTATTGAACATTTATAATGCGCCTTTACAATAGTTTCACAAATTCTCAAAAGCGCCACACACACACACCCACATTTATATGCCTACATGAACATACTTATGCATGCATGTACATATGCACACATACATACAAGTGCACACCCACATACAATCATACACACATATACTCACATATACATATTAAGCTCAATACAGGACAAAACGCACCTCAATCACACTCTCAATGAATGAAACATTAGTGCATGCACAATGAAAACAAGTAAATCTAATAACATGAATAATACAATAACATTAGAATAAAACACATCATAGCGTATAAGGGTGTTTAATGGCGAGCAGTGACGTGTCATAACATATGCACTGGTAATGCTTTTTAGCCCTATTTTTAAAAACAGAAAATGAGGGAGCACTTCTCACATACAACGGCAGCTTATTGAAGAGTCGAGGAGCTTCATAACGAAAACATCTGGAATACCTGGTGTCTCGAGAAGGGTATTTAGGTGTACACACACACACACACACACACATGAATACACATGAATACACATACAGCGAAATATTCACTCACGTAAGTATATATTGCCCATATACACACACACACACACACACACACCAGCAAGATGCACACACACGCATAAACACACATATCAGACACATACACACACACACACACACAAAATGACTCACTAGCATCGCACGGAAATGGCACATTCTCTCTGACACACAAATACACACACACACACACATACAAACACATACGCACGCTGACACACATCCACATACACATACATACACATACACAGACAGGCAAGCACACACCCCAGACAAACACACTCACAGCAGACACACACACACACACACATCAGAGACACACACACACACCAGACAAACACACACACACACACACACAGACAGACACACACACACACCAGAGAGACACACTCACAGCAGACACACACACACACACACACATCAGAGACACACACACACCAGAGACACACACAAACACCAGATACACACATCAGATACACACACATCAGAGACACACACATCGGACAGACACGCACACACAGACAAACACACACACACACACAGCAGACGCACACACACACACCAGACAAACACACACACACACACTCACACAGAGACAGACACGCACACACAGCAGACAGACAAACACCTGGATGCCGCGTCGCAGGCTGAGCGCGTGCAGCACGGTGGTGACGCGCAGTGCGTGTAGATCATCGCCGGACAAGTGGCTCAGTTGACGTCCGTCGACGCGTGCCGACTGGAAGGCCGGCTTGTACATGGGCAAGCCGACATCGTCGAGCCAACGTACCACCATGCTGTGGTCCAGCCGACCGCCGGTAACGCGCACTGGTAATGGTAACGCTGTAGATGGTAATGGTAGCGATTGCCGACGCTGGGTGTAGTCAGTTGGACTACCATCCGAATTACCACCGGCAGAATCGCAGCCGTTGGTAGCAGCGACGGTGGTAACTGTATTTGTGGTATTGCTGGTAATGGTAACGGGAGGCGAAGTCAAGTCGCAAATTGCCAACGCCAGTTTCTTCAAGTGCAGCTGATTCTGCACACGCACACACACACATATATACGAGTGGTGGCACTTGCACACGCTACCACTGACGTATGTCTGTCTGTCTGTCTGTCTGTATGAGCGCTGCACACACAGACAGACAGACAGACCAATCACCTTGTTGTAGAGCAGTTACTGCTGACTTACTCAATTATTTACTAAATTACTTACTTACTAACTTGCTTACTTGATAAATTACTGATTTACTTACTATCTTGGTTACTTAATAACTTACTATCTTGCGTATCCACCTACCTAATAACGTACGCAATAGCTTACTCACTTAATAAGTTACTTACCTACTTCACCTTATTCACCAACTCACTCACACACACACCTTGATATCGAGTAGTTTTTCCAGTTGGCCGGCAGTGAGCGAGGCCAGCTGACGGCCTCCATCAGTGATGTGGCGGCGCACGGCGTCGGTGTAGCCGCTAAGTCCCATCTCGTGTAGCCAGTCGACAAGCGCCGCCGTCGACCAGGTAACAAACGCCCCTGTACCGCCATAACTGCCGGCGAAAACACCGTATGTGTGTACAAGTGTGTGTATGTCAGAATATGTGTGTACGTGTGTGTGTCAGAATATGTGTTTATGTCAGAATATGTGTGTACGTGTGTGTGTCAGAATATGTGTGCACGTGTGTGTGTGTGTCAGAATGTGTATGTATGTATGCCAGAATATATGTGTATATGTGTGTATGTCAGAATATATGTGTGTGAGTGAGTATGTCAGATTATGTGTGTATGTCAGAATATGTGTGTATATGTATGTGTCAAAATATATGTGTATATGTGTGTATGTCAGAATATGTGTGTGTGTTAGTGTGTATGTCGGATTATGTTTGTATGTCAGATTTATCACTGTCTGATGCTCTGTGATAAATCCGCAATTCCGCTGAATGTATGCGCGTGTGTGTGTATGTGTGACATTATGAATGTTTTTACATGTATGTGTGTCCGTTTGTTCAATGCCGCATTGTATTTATTGTACTGTCTGCGCATCTGAACCACATTGTGTTAAGAGATTGCGCCATATAAATGCTTTAATAAATTAAATTAAATGTATCTATGTGTGTGTATGTGTGTGTGTGTGTGTTAGCATGCGTTCGATTGTGTAATTGTGGTTTTAACGTTTGTCATTAGTTTTATAGTTGAACACAATAGAGCACAATAGAATGAGCAAATCGAAAAAAGCTGCATCCAGAAAAACAAAACACAAAAATGCAAATATAAGATGGAAAAAATCATTGAGAAAAAAAACAGTTACAGACATAGAAACACACATATGCCTAACAAAAAAAGGACAGATTCCGATCAGGAAAATAACAATTTCCACACTCACAATCAAACAGGAGTAATAATTTCGGCCTTCAAAAACAGATGTACAAAAATACAGCTTCCCACACAGGTAAACAGATTAATTGTGATAAATTACCGAACAAAATTGTCAACCAGAAAACACAGCACAAATGTACAAACAAAAGTAAATTGTGCCGAATTTCTGCGGAGACCACACGGTGAGAACACACACACACTCACATTTCATCGCTGGCACTGTTGGTGGCGCGGCCATTGGTGGCACTCCAGCCAAGACGCGCGGCCGCAGTAGCTCGCACGCCTCCACGCCTAAACTGCCCTCCACACGCCATCGGCGGAGATTTACCACCAGCGTCACCACCACCGCCAGAAGAAGAATGGATGTTCTCCAGACTGCCAGAGGAACCTCGTACCATTCTGGAAACAGATGCCAAAGATCTTACTGGAGGTATTCAACCCCACAAGTTCCCTACAGGCATTCATCGAACCGTTTGTGTTTAGGAAGTGTTATAGGAAAGATCACAAATCACGTACGATCAAGACAGTCACACAATTCGGCTACTACTGAGTGGACCGAGTTGCTTGCAGCACAGATATCAAGGCTAAGCGATGTGGTGTGATTAGCTGCAGCCAATGATGACCAAGCAGAGCTTCAAATCACGAATCATAGGCGAGTGGAGGAACAAAATCGTCAAACCCCAAGAAAATAACTCACCGAATCCCCGGGGGTTCGATTGAACCCTGGTTAAGAACCTGTGGGACTAATCCTAACTTCATTATAACTACCATAAAACCAATAACAAACAAAATTTTCCAGAAAAAAAACATCATCACAATAAAATGATAAAAAATAATATTCAAATTAAAAACAAAACAAGAAGATTGTACAATATTAAAATGTATATTAAAATGTCTAAAATGTATATTAAAATGTCTAAAATGTATATTAAAATGTCTAAAATGTATATTAAAATGTCTAAAATGTATATTAAAATGTCTAAAATGTATATTAAAATGTATATTAAAATGTATATCAAAATGTCATCTTATTGAAATATAAATACAAAATATTTATCTTCAGTTGAACTAACTCACTTTCCAAACAGTTTCTTCAGTGACTTGCGTTTGGCCGGCATGCACGGAGATGCGGACAGCGCCGTAAGATCGCCGGATACGCGATGTCCGTCGGCCGGACTGGACGGATTATCGCCGTCGGCTGCCGCTAAAACACCGGACACACATACACACACACACACACACACACACACACACACACACACACACACACACACACACACACACACACACACACACACATACACACACACATATAAATTAAAGCCAACATATATAACGGTGCAATAAATATATTCAAAATGAAATTGAAAAAATACATGTTTGATGTCCAATTCACTTGCTAACTGTCAGATGATATAATTGTCTCTTTAATTCTTTTCATATTTATATCTGCGCATTGTTATATTGTTATCGTAAATTAACTCATGTGTGTATGTGTGTGTTGTATTACCACGTGTTTTATTATAAAAAGTTTGTCCGACGAAAAGCTTCGGCTTGTCGGACTTTTTCCATGTCTGTTTCTACATGTTAATGTGTTCATATTGTATGCTTGTGTGGAAATATATTTACAATTTACAATTTACACATATACACATATACATACACATACACACACGTATGTGTGAAGGTGTATTGAGTGTCTTGTCTGTGTGTGTGTGTGTGTGTGTGTGTGTTTTGTGTGTGTGTGTGTGAGTCACACGTTTGTGTATGTTTATTCAGTTAGTATGTCTGTGTGTTGAGCGTGTGTCATGTTTGTTTAGCGTTGTTATAAATGGCGTTATTAAGAGCTGCTAATATGCACATCGTTTATACGTGATGTATTTAATATTTATATTAAAATATTTTACACTAGAAAAGTGGCGACTGCACAAATGGGTTAGCGCGTGCCAGTGGTGGGGTAAGATGGGGTAAGATGGGGCAATGCGCTTCACTTCAATAAACAACCACATATGGGTATATGCTGAGATACACGATGAAGCTACACACAAACACACACACACACATACACACACAGAGAGCAAATATACTCATACACTATGAGTTGCATTCGATGCGGAGCTAAACTAGGGTTCTCCCACACACACACACACACACACGCAACCACTACACACACAAGTACGGCTATTGTCACTCATATCAACATTAACACACACTCAGACACACACACACCCGCAAACACACACACACACATACATACATACAAACACACTCAGAGACACACCGACGCACACACACAAATATACAGGCACACACAAAGACACACACACCTACAAGCACACACAAACACACACCGACACGCACACACACACCTACAAACACACCGACAAACACACACACACACCTACAACAAAAAAAACACACACACACATACACACACACACCGACAAACACAAACACACACACACACACACACACACACACACACACATACACCTACAAACACACGCAAACAAACACACACACACACATACATACAAACACACTCAGACACACCGACGCAAACACACACACACCTACAAACACACACACACACACCTACAAAAAACAAACACACCCACATACACACACCGACACACCGACAAACACACACACACACACACAAACAAACCTACAAACACTCAGAGACACACCGACACACCTACACACACCGACAAACACACACACACACAGACATGCCGGTCGCACCGAGATTGGGAGTGGATCCGCTGAACCTGCCCGCCACTTTGCCCCACAGCGCCCGACTGCGATACAAATGCCTCCTGCCGCCGCCAAGGCTGGCCGCGCCTCCGCTACCTGTTGTGGCCGAGTGGCGGCCGTTGAGCGGCAAGCGATGCTGGCTGTTGGTGGGCGTCGACGCAGCGTCAGATGTCCGGTAAGAAGTGGAGGAAGAAGGTAGAGCCGGCGAGATGGATGAGGTTGAGTGTTTGACGCGAGGCAGGGTGCCTCCTAGTGAAGTGATGCGACGACTTGTGTCCACGACGCCCGTAGATGAACACGCGCTCGTAGATGTTGAGGAATACTGTGTACACACACACACACACATATAAACATCAGATAAACGTGAAAGAAATGGAAGAAATGTAAATGATAAATGAAAGGTGGGACTAGAGAGTTTTTTACCATTTTCCTGATTAATTAAACCATTTATATAGAGCAATTCACAGACACACACACAAACATCAGATAAACGTGAAAGAAATGGAAGAAAGGTAAATGATAAATGAAAGGTGGGACTAGAGAGTTTTTGACCATTTTCCTGATTAATTAAACCATTTATATAGAGCAATTCACAGACACACACACACACACACACACACACACACACACACACAGACACACACACACACACACATTACGTCTCGAATGCGCATGACACAAAGATACATACATATATTGACATGTATGCGTATTAATTAGCGCGCATAAATATGGAACACACAAACACACATACCAAGTTCAGGCAGTATGTATACACACACATACACAGACACACACACACATGTGCGAATGTAGTTGCTAAAACATTATCTCCATTTTCGATATAGTTATTTATTTGTGTTTTGCTATAGGAACCGCCACATTACCAGCTATGTTACCAGCTATATTACCAGTCGTGTTACCACTTATTTAGCAACTGTGTTACCACTTATTTAGCAACTGTATTACCAGTCGTGTTACCACTTATTTAGCAACTGTATTACCAGTCGTGTTACCACTTATTTAGCAACTGTATTACCAGTCGTGTTACCACTTATTTAGCAACTGTATTACCAGTCGTGTTACCACTTATTTAGCAGCTGTATTACCAGTCGTGTTACCACTTATTTAGCAGCTGTATTACCAGTCGTGTTACCACTTATTTAGCAACTGTATTACCAGTCGTGTTACCACTTATTTAGCAGCTGTATTACCAGTCGTGTTACCACTTATTTAGCAACTGTATTACCAGTCGTGTTACCACTTATTTAGCAACTGTATTACCAGTCGTGTTACCACTTATTTAGCAGCTGTATTACCAGTCGTGTTACCACTTATTTAGCAGCTGTATTACCAGTCGTGTTACCACTTATTTAGCAACTGTATTACCAGTCGTGATACCACTTATTTAGCAGCTGTATTACCAGTCGTGTTACCACTTATTTAGCAACTGTATTACCAGTCGTGATACCACTTATTTAGCAGCTGTATTACCAGTCGTGTTACCACTTATTTAGCAACTGTATTACCAGTCGTGTTACCACTTATTTAGCAAATGTATTACCAGTCGTGTTACCACTTATTTAGCAACTGTATTACCAGTCGTGTTACCACTTATTTAGCAACTGTATTACCAGTCGTGTTACCACTTATTTAGCAACTGTATTACCAGTCGTGTTACCACTTATTTACCAGTCGTGTTACCAGCTGTTACCTTGTTGGTAGTGGTGGCGTTTCGAGACATTGTGGCCGCTCTTTGTGAGTTTGGCGAGCGTTGGTTGAGCGGAGTCGAGTGTTGGGGAGATACAAACTGTTGTGTCGCGCCGTTCACAAGTACAGGCGACTACAAACGTACGTACACACACACACATATATACACGCATATATATACATACACATACACACATAAGCAACATATGCACACATACACTCACACATATGCATACACATACACACCTAAACACACACACACACACACAAAACATATACACATATACATAAACACACACTCACACATACACACATAAGCACACACACACAACGTATACACATATACATACACACACGTACACAAACACACATATATACACACAAACAAATTATACCCCTGGTTGGCATGGTATCTTGACTCAAATAGCAGATGTATATGGTGACTGAATATTTGAGAGTTACTAACGAGTCTTTTTCTGTTTGTAATCAAATCACGTCATAGCATGGAAAACAAATTTCCAAATTGTTTAGTATTGTGTCGTAATTCCATCAAAAAAAATTTTGAATTTTAAGAAAAATCACCAATAAAAAAGTGAGTAAATATAATTTAATTAATTATAGCATTAATATTAGATATATTGATGTACTTCGCGACCATAAAACAATAATGAAAATATATAAAATATAATAAAATCAAACAATGCATCGCAATCTTATAATTCACGCCCAAGTAGAAATACACAGTCACGACAATCAAGAATTAAAACAAATCACCTGAGCAGAAATGGTGGGGTTTTGCAGCGTCACCACAGGCCGAGGCGCCACGGGCGGTTTGTCACGTGACCTTGAACTATCGTCCGTCTGATTCGATAATTAATTGACACACACACAGGCATACACACACACACACACGCCGTCAGGCGAGAAGCATCACAAATCATGACCAAAAAAGTGAGATGGTGGACAAATCCAGGTGATGTAGAACATGATCGATGTAAACATGACTTTGAGTGCGACAATAAACATAGCTTCCCCAAGGATCTTCCCTAAGGATCCCAGACCACCATGCTATCATCCATCCTCTATTTTTCACTTCAACTAGCCATTTTCCCTTGACAAATCCCTTTACACGCGACCGCTGATCACTGACCGCTGGTGGCGAATCCGTTACGGCCACAGCTAGGCCTTCACAGCCTACCGCCAGTCTAGCCTCGAGCTGCTGCAGCCGCCGTCGCAGCTGTTGGTTCTCCGCCTGCAGCTGCCGTTGATGCAGCGTCACGCCCGACAGCTGGTTGACCAGCTGCAGCTTCTGTGTCTCGAACGACGACCGATGCAACAGCTGTTGCTGCACGGACAAGTCCTAGACGGAAGGAGAAGACAGGAAGAGACAGTGAGAAAAATCGACAGATACCTCCTCTGCCGTAGAGAATAAGAATAATGCAGCCGCAATCGGTGAGTCTTGTAAGAGGCACCAAACTCCTTTTATTCTACCTAGCTACCCATCTTGTCCTCGGGACGACCTACTTGCTTTTGCCTGGGTTGCAACCGCAGTAAAACATCCCCCTCTCCTTATGAACTAATGAAAAAAACAGACCGTTTTTCCTGACATTAAAAACAAATGTTTCGCAAATAATTACACATCTCACAGGGATTTATCAGCTGAGGTACTGAAATCTCGGGTCAAAGATTGATGCAAGTTCGGGTTCAGTCGCAAAATCCTTCCCCAACTTAGTTAGGACAGCCCCAGCAATGGTCTATGTTGTATACGACTACACGGACAGGATGACAACAAATATATGAAAACCTACAGTAAAACCACAAAAACATGCTGGGTAACAACTCCGTCGAGGCATCAGTTATAGCTTAAGCAACCTTAAAATGACCGGTTAATAGAAAAAACGACACAGAGAAAGAGAGAGAGAGAAACACAGACACAGACCTTCTGTAGACGATCTTCAGTCTTGCCAAGCAGTCGTTGACGGGTCAACATTTGCTGTTGCAGCTCGTGGATGCGCTCGTTTTGCGCGTGTACTTGTTCTGTCAGCGCTTGTATGTGAGCCTGCAGTGAACTCTTGTCGGCTTCCAAGCACTGCACGCGCTCGTTGTCGCCATAGCCCTCGTTGCCAGCAGCCCCAGTGCCAAGCGACGACTAATAAATACACATACCCACCATTGTGTGTGTGTGAAGTAAAGTAGGAACGAAATCGTCAGTCTCGTGTTGACGTGTTGTCCGATAAGTTCACTTGAATCAGAGGTTCGTAGCAAAAGAGTAGCTGTTTGAATTTCCTTCCATTCATGCCCTTCGGTTGTGGCATTTTTTTAGTGATATTTACTTTGACGATAGCGAGAGCTACCGCTGGAACTACCTAGTGGAGGTTTTTATGAACTAACCCTGGACCGATCAGCATCTCAGCTAGGAGTCTCCAATCGGAATCTTGTGTTCCGATAACTCTCGTCCGGTCATTCCGTCAACAAAGAAATAAAAATCTACTTTCAATAATTAAGTCAGCCAAAATTAGCATTTCGATGTAATACTTCGTTGATCACATATTTGTTCGGTACCTCACACAAGATTGAGGTTTCTACCTTTCCCTTCATCTTCAAATTGGATAAACGCATAGTGCAGTCAATTAGTTGTCTACAGCAGTGCTACTCAAAGTGTGGTACGCGTACCGGTGACGGTACGCGAGCCATCGTCTACCGGTACGTGGAGATTTTCCAGAAAAGAAAGAAACAGTAGTCAAACTCCATGCCACGAGAGACTGTCGGAATATCTGACTCGGTTTTTTTTACATTTTCATTTTAGTTTTATATTATCAGGGCTACATTGTTCATTTACTCACTCATGTTAAAAGTCATAGCTATACAACTCACGAATGCGATATATTGAACAGCAAAACAGTGACATTTTTCAGCCACCAGTCACACCATATCTACCAACAAAAAAATCGGAATGAGAATACAGTATGGTAATTATTTATTTTTGGAAACAGTAGATTTATGCATCCCATTAAAAGATGTGACCATTTTTTTACTATGAGTGGCAGCCATGAAGCATGTCACACATCTGGCAACCCTGATCCACATGTGTGGAGCAGTTTGTGATTGTGTGATTGTGATTTGTGAGCACATGTTTGTAATTTAATTTTATATTTTATATAATCTCCTTATCCTAACATTACTTTTCCTATTAATGTTATTACTAAGAACATTTTACAACCAGGTACTCTCATCACATTTCTCCATCTACTTTGTTCCATTCATGTATCCACAAATCAAGACAAATTGAAACATAGCTTGGTCGATTCAATACGTTCCAAGCTATTTAATTATGATTACATTAAACCCTGGTCAAATGAATACTTGAAGATGAAACTTTTAACGAAGTCTTTTTAAAAAAATTATAAATTCACTGTTTTTAATATAATTACTTTATGATGTATTTGTTCTACAGTAGTATCAATTGTATTTCTCCACATAAAATTTATTAAAATTTTCTTTAACAGCTTTTTTTTTACAGATGGCAAAGCGAGGCCCAATGGACATGTTTATTAGACCAAGACATCCGGTTGCTAAACACACAAATAATTCTGAAGCAGATGACAGCGATGTAATTGAAACCGAAGTGTTGCCGGTAAAGAGAATTCGTACTGGCTTTACTCGGAAATATGACTCCTCATACATTCAGTTCGGTTTTGTAGCCACGAATGATGGGGGAGTGCCAAAACCTCAGTGTGTTATTTGTGGAGATGTGTTGGCTAACGACTCAATGAAGCCGTCAAACCTCAAAAGACATTTAAATACAAAACATATAGAAGTGAGTTCGAAGTCGAAAGAGTTCTTTGAAAGAAAGCATGTTGATTTAAAAGGCCGTCAGAAACAGATCTTTGTCACACATAGTGTCACACATAAATACTAGTGCTTTGCGGGCTTCTTATAAAGTAGCACTTCGAGTTGCTAAAGTTAAAAAGCCATACACAATCGGTGAGACGCTAGTGATAGGCTGTATAAAGATGTTTGCACAGAAATTCTGGGTGAGGCAGCAGCAAGGAAAGTGGCTCAGGTTCCACTTTCAAATGACACTATAGCTCGACGAATTTACGATCTGGCACACGATATGGAAGATCAGCTCATAGGGCAGATTAAATTAGCAAAGTACTTTTCTTTGCAGCTTGATGAATGTACAGACGTTGCTGATCAAGCAGTTCTGATGGTGTATGTGCGCTGTGAACATGAGGGTGATTTGAAAGAAGAGTTTTTTTTCTCTGCTTCACTACCAACAAAAACAACTAGTTCTGAAGTGTTCAAGACTGTGAGCGACTATATCGTTAACAAATGTGGGTTGGATTTCAAGTTTTGTGTAGGCGTATGCACTGATGGTGCTGCCGCAATGATAGGACGGCATTCAGGAGTGGTTACCCAGATCAAGGCACTTGCCCCAGAATGTAAGTCAACACACTGCCTCCTTCACCGAGAGAGTCTTGCAACAAAAAAATGTCAACAGAACTAAATAGTGTGCTCAGTGAGGTTGTAAAACTTGTGAACCATGTAAAAGCAAATGCTTTAAATTCGAGACTATTCACTGCATTATGTGATGATATGGGAGCTGATCATAAACAGCTCCTATTGCATGTCGATGTACGTTGGTTATCGAGGGGAAAAGTTATGTCAAGAGTATTTGAGCTAAGAAACGAACTTATCTTGTTTCTTCAGGACAAAAAACCAAATTGGTCACAATTGTTCCTAGATGTAGATTGGCTAGCCAAGCTGGCTTATTTGGCTGATATCTTTGCCATCTTTAATGATCTCAACATCTCCATGCAAGGAAGGATGGCATCGTGTTTTACGATGGCAGACAAGATCGTTGGGCAAAAACGGAAGCTAGAAGCATGGAAGAGTCGAGTGTCAAGAGATTGTTATGACATGTTTCACCAACTGGCCACATTCGTCGCCGATGCAGGCGAAGACCTTAATGTTGCATCTCTAAGAAATGTCATCAAAGAACACTTGATTAATTGGGCAGATCGTTTTCAGCATTACTTTCCAGCAAAAGAAGATCAACGGAAAGGGACTGGATGGATCCGAAATCCGTTTATGCCACTGAGAGATGACTTTGACCTAAGTGTCACAATGGAAGATAAACTGTTGGACCTGGCTGCTGACGAAGTTTTGAAGACAAGTTTCGAAATTTCAACATCACTTGCTTCCTTTTGGATAAAAGTGAAAGCAGAATATCCTGAGCTTAGTGAAATTTCTCTGAAAACTCTTCTCTCTTTTCCTTCAACCTACCTCTGCGAGACTGGCTTCTCAACAATGAGTGTCATTAAGACAAAATACAGGAATTGTATGGATATTCATTCTCCATTGCGAGTGACACTGTCCTCAATTGAACCACGATTGGAGAAGCTGACAAATAAGAAGCCGGCGCACCCTTCACATTAGTAAAGGTTAAGGTTTGGACATGCCTATTATTGTGTTAATAGAATAATCATCCATTTCATATTTCAGTATTACAACATATTTTCACAATTATGCCTTCAATTTAATGTTACCTATTCCTTTCAAATTTTTATTTTAACATTTATTCATTGAGGTTTAAAATATTTAAAATATATAATTTTTCAACTACTTTTTTATCATAATTTTTCATTTTATTATTCATACACATGTATATATTTGTGTCATAAGGCTTTTCTAGTTTGATTTGTTAATAATTGTGTCATTTATATTGTAATATTGAATTACTTGATTACAAAATCAATAAAAAAATGTCAACTTACTTTTATTATGTATTCATTATATTTTTCCTGTATATATGAACATTACTATTATTCTACTATTATTATTAATATATGAATATTACTATTACTATTTACTGAATATTGCTTCACTTGCCGGTCCCTGACACATTGAAAAAAAAACCTGCCGGTCCGCCACATCATATAGTTTGAGAAGCACTGGTCTACAGTACGTCTATGCCGTTAAAACACAAAATAAACCCATGCTAATCACTACATCCAAAAAATCGCAACAATTTAGTTAGACGTGTCTCAGTTTCCCTATATATTTGGAACCAACATACCTAGCACCAATTCCCAACCGAATTTCTGCGTTATAAGTGCGTGATATTAGTGGAATAAGACCACTTGAATTTCAATGCAATTAGCAGCGATCGTGTTTGCGATGTCCAAAGCAGACCATTTCTGATCAACACCTCCGCTTAAGTCTACCGCTTAAGTGTCCGCTAAAATGCCGTACGTATACAATGTCGCACTGCCGACACGCGCACACAGATAAAGAAATCATTTAGCTTTCAGAACCCACGGTAGCAGAACCAATGATTAGCAACGATCCACCATTATGATCTCGAATAAATCAGAGGGAGTCAGAGAGCATCACATCACCAACGTGGGGCAGTGTGTGTGTGTGTGTGTGTGTGTGTGTGTGTGTGTGTGTGTGTGTGTGTGTGTGTGTGTGTGTGTGTGTGTGTGTGTGTGTGTGTGTGTGTGTGTGTGTGTGTGTGTGTGTGTGTAAGAGCTGTCAGCCATTGCCAACAGTCAGCTGACTATGACAAGCGACCACCACCAGTGCCACAGGTGTGGTCCACCATGGTGCCAGTCATGAAAGACCCCCAATCGACACCACCAATCTAATGCAGTCGCAAACCACCCAGTGAGTATATGTGTGTGTGTGTGTGTGTGTGTTCTATTTCCGTGCTCGCAGAAAGAGGATTGGAGGTATCGAGCCCCTCGGCCCTCACAGACTCATGTTCACATCGCTAACTCAGGTTCAGCCGCGTTAACTGTTGAAAACAGTAAAAGCTAACGATCACAGAGGAAAGTATAGTATATAATCAAACTGCTGTCAGCAAAAATACAGTAGAAAGGTATAAATTATATAAACTAAGCTGAGCAAGCTTAATAACAAACGTAAATGGCTAAAAACATCAGTCTGTGTGTGTGTGTGTGTGTGTGTGTGTGTGTGTGTGTGTGTGTGTGTGTGTGTGTGTGTGTGTGTGGGTGGGTGTGTCTGCATTCATGCATCATCTACTTCTTAATGGAGGTGATGCAGAGCAAAAGTGCTCTGACCTAGATGACGCATCGGGCGTGCAGCCAAACTACCTAGTTTTAGACCGAATTTCCAATACATTGGATCACATCCACATTATGGATGATTAAGCTATGTGAAGCAAGTAAGAGCGGTTATAACAACAAAACAAGTGTGTCGTGAAATAGCGACAAACTTGGAAGCTTAGATGAAGAGACAAAAGGAAGACATTCTTCGAACAAGCTAGATAATACGAAAGTGAATTTCGGAAACGCGTCACCAGATCGCCTCAAGCTATTCGGCAAACATATTGGATGTCGTCGACAACATAACGTATCAAACGAACAAAGCTGTTTCAATTATCCCAAAGGAAATGATCTGCCTGCTCATGATAACGAATCCAATAGATGTATCCACCCAGCAAACCGCACATACAACATCAACACAAAGACAACAACCACATCACAGACCATTCTAAAAAGTTATGGTTTTAAAAACTCATTTTAAAATATTACATGTGTCGTGGGTATAGTGGCTGATCTGACTTAAGTCCTTGAATCATATGATATCCTTGATATACCACTACATCAACTATTCTATAAAGCTGATGCCTAAATAAGTACAGGTTGAGTATTTACGAATGCACCTGTATGGTGGACTACAACATCGAACAATACAGGGACATTCCCACACTGATTCAAATTTCCTTGCTGACCTGGTAGCGCGCCACCCATGGGTACCGCATATCGACCGAATCAGCACGAGTGTTGGACGCGGACGGCTGCGAGAAGCGGAAGTCAACACTGGCCGCTCTCCGCCTTTCTGCCGCTGGACATCCGCTGGAAGCGGCAGTGGTCACATGTTGAGGACAGGTCAATGATGCCGCCGTAGACCGCTGCCATCCGGCCGACGAAGCAATCTCACAGCACGGACACAAACCGTTGCTACCGATTCCGGCCGGACCTGCCCTTCCACCTCCACCACTGCTGCTGCTGCTCGACTGAGCAGGAAGGTCGAGTGGCAGTGACGGCGGTGGCTGCCATGATCGGTCGAGAAATGTACCGCCGCTGCCGCCGCTACAGCCACGGTCCTGGCTGCGACAACGACGCATGCGCTCACGTCTTCCAAGCAGATCACGATGTCGTCCGCGCTGTCCAGCAGCAGACGACGTGGTCGCACGTCGGGCAGATGCGTCCGCAGCGAGTGCGGTTTCTAATGCCGGATATCCATGTCGGATCGACGGGGAAGACGGCGACGGAGTAGCCAAGTGAGTATCGGCAAGACTTCGGTAGCCAGACCTGGGTGACGGAGCGCATGGGCTTTGATGTCGATAGCCCAGAGGCAGCACAGTACGTCCACCGTTCGCAGATGCGTTATCAACAACAGAAGAAGCTGGATGAAAGTGTCCTGTAGCCAAATGCGTCTTAAGATGGTCTCCATATCCACCCGAGAGAACTGAGTAGCCGTCATCGCCCAAGTAGCAGTGGTTTTCGTCTTGCACATAGAGATCGCTCGCGGCTTGAGTGTGTTTGTAGCAGCGAAATACAGAAAACACGATAAATACAATATAACGGTTCATTCCCAATGTTTCGTTTCTGGATTTAACCCAAATTTCGCTAGCAAAAACTATAATTTGAATGACGCACAGTGAAAAATTTACAAAACTTATATGTGATGACAAGACAGTAAATAATAGGTCATAATGCAGGAATTAGGGAAAAATATTGGGGAATAATGACACCAACCACCTAAGGGACAAGCATGTTGAGCCCAACAGTGAAGATATTAACAATAGGCAGCAATACCACATACAAGGATGATGAAACCAGTAAAACCGTCCATTGATTCAGGACCAAAATAGCATAGGCACGTGAGATGAGTAACATCTTTTACCGGACGTATCAACGTAATAGATACAAGCGAGAAAAAACACGAAGAAATAATTTTAAGCTCGAAGCTCGTTTACAGTCTGCGTGAACAAGACAAGTTTATATATACCTCCAGCTCAAGAAGAAGATGGAAGAAGATGGAAGCGTACCTGGAGGCGGAGGTCTTGGAGGAGGAGGAGCAAGAGTGGGTGTAGAAGAGCACCGTCGACTGTACGTGATCCGATAAGCCAGGGGACCACAGACAACATGCTGCACCAAGGTATATGGACTAGGACTAATGTCCGTGTTCATTGTGAACGTGTGAAACAGCTGTCTCAAAGGCCGATCACAAATAAAGAGCACACAAAGCGCATCAGTTCACTTCACCGTAAGAAATACGGTCACCAGAGTTCTATTGACAATCCACTGCGTTCAGCACAGGTGAATCGAGCAGAGTGAGAACGAAGCTCTCATAGCATAGCAAGAGGAAAACACACAAACCACAATCAGATCAATTGTGATCGACGGAAATTGTACGTGACGCCACCCACATTTGCATAACACTGCATGATGGCTTAGATACACACCCACGTGTATCAATAGAGCGAAACGCACACTCAGGCTAATGGGCTGACTGTTATCTGCGTGAGTCGATCAGCGATTGTGTTGAAAACACAGAAAATAATGCAAAAGTGGTCCGATACAGGAAAATTGCGAACAAATGATCCAAGGAAATCTAACCACGGAAGAACCTTGTATTTCACCCCAAAAGTCATACTGGAACTAGATAAAAGTACAGTCGACTTTCCGTTAACGCGAGGGTTGCGTTCAAAGAGGAATGACGTCAACAGGACGTAATTTTCCCTAATAAATGATGATAGTGGTTGGGGTCACGTTATTGGACCTTGAAAAGACCCATCTATTTTCGAATGAAAATCCTTATTTAAAGAATTAATGAGAAATTACGCATGAGGAAAAAGATGGAAGACGTGTAAAACACAGAGCATTCGATCCACAAAGAGGCATCTACATTTTCAGCAATGTTCTACTGATCAAAAGCATATCAAGTCCTACAATCACAAGGAGTAAATGAAATCAAATTAATGGGCAAAAAGGAGGCAAATTATAGCCAACGTATCTAGTAATCAAGGAAAAACCAATAAGAATACAACTCACATTTCATTGTGGATGGCAGATGGATCTTTATCAATAATTTCAAGGCTTCAGAGGATCAGCACTGACAACAGCAGTTGTGTATCCAAAAGTTTCATAACATGCGTATACGGGCACTCAATCAGTCATAGACACCTGAATTTAAAAACGCAGAATTGGAAGAGACGGAGGATCTCCAGGTGCGAGTACAGTCTGCCGAGCTCGGATACGACATGTGATCGCGGCAAAACTGAGCACCCACAGCCGAAGGATCACCTCGACAACGTTCCACCGCACCTCGGGACGCTGACCAATCACACGACACCCAATCACCAATCCGTACACCGATACAAGCATGTCCTTATACTATTCCAAATCAAAGCTATCGTGGCTACTCAGGAAAACTGACCGTAACAAAAGTAAACAAACTGTCTTTGCACGATTAATTCATCACAGGAACCACCCGCCACCTTTGAAGCAGTGTACCGGTGGATGAAATGAACCTAAATCCCGAATCACAACTTAATCCTGATAACTACATACGATAACAGTTGTATCAAATAAGCCGGTACAGACAGTTTGCGTGAGAAACCACCGCCAACAGCACAAAAAACAACGCCACACAAGGTACACACACACACCCGATCTGCGACGATGCCTAGTGTAGGCTCGTCTGGGACTTGCCATGGTCCCATCTATAACGGCTGCCGGCAACTGACGGATCTGCTGCTGCGGCTGCATTGCCGCCTGTGACTGCAACGGAGGAGCACTCCCCAGCCGTCGAGAGCGCGACCGACAATGAAGCGTGATATCCTCAAGTGCCGGCAACGCGGCAACGGGTGTCGAAGGAATCCCACCGCGTCTATAACCGCCGGAGTAACGCTCACCGCTTGAGACCAATGTCTCCTCGGCAGTCACACAGTCGCGCTCATCTTCCGCCTCGTCTCCGACGTCATCTTCATCAATATCCGAATAGCGTCCGACAACATTCATACCTCCCGAGACTATCCAGTCGTCAGGCATGTCTACAAACTGATGACACCCTCTCTACGGTTGAAAATATTTCTTATCCACCAATGGAGCAAATTTCGCGCACAAGATCTACACGCTCGCACACACACATATGCACAGGCGGAGTGTCCGAGGAGTCACCGCTGACAACTAGACCACCCGCACCCTGCCACACAGCACCTGCGCCAAACTCCGACAAGAACACGAGCATACAAACGCACGCCGACGACGACGAACATCAGGGAGCACACACACACACACACGATGAGAAACACACCTGCCCCTACACACACACACACACACATACACATGCAAATGCCAACGGTACCGGCATATGCAAACGCATGGTAGGAGTCGATGCAAACGAGCGCGTGCAAAACCAGAACGCGGAAGACGAGAAACCCAGATGTAAGACAGAGGAGACACACACGCACATACATAACTGCAGCATAGTATCTCGCCGTGTGTGTGTGTATCTGTCTGTTAATCTGTGTGTATGTGCGGGTGCATGTGTAGGTTGGGTGACGCTCCAAAAACATCAGACAGGCTGTACGTGTTTGGCAGTGGACCAAAACCACGCAGCAACAGGTAGACAGACACATGCCTGACATAGAGTAGAATGAGCGACGGCCTTAGTCAAAGACAAAACATGCTATCACCAAACAACAACGGCAACGGCACAAAAGATTGTTGTGTGAAGATTTCTATTCCTTTGGACTCTATGGTGTAATGGTAGCACACCCGCCTCACAAGCGGCAGGTCCGTGGTTCGAACCCCGGCGGAGGAGAATTCCAATGGGTGGATTCTATAATCCAACAGCTCCTGTCCACCCAGCAGTAAATGATGGTACCAGATATCAGTCATGAGTTGTGCCATGCATTCTGGGGAGGTGTCCCTCTCTAATACGTCTTACGTCCTTGTGGCGCCATAGCGTGGAGAGGGTCGGTTCTGCGGTGGCAGCGAGCTGCACGGGGCACACCTGCATATGTTTATGCTAAGCGTAACCTAGAAACATATTAACATGATCAAACCGCTCGTTTACGCATGATTACCCACGTAACCTGTGAGGTATTGCCCACTGGTGGGTAATGGAGGAGTTGCCAAGTGGGTTACCAAGAAAAAGGACAAATGTGTGCATTTTTATCAATGCGAACTCGTTTATTTTCGTTTCTAGTGACTTCCTAGCGTTTAAATAGGTGTCACAACTGAGTGTATTGGATTTCTCAGCGCCGTTGTGGAGAATAAAGAGATGGCTGACTAAGAAGTGGGGAATCAGAGAAAAACAGGTTATCACTGGTCTAAACAAACGGTACATTTCAAAAAACACCAATCAAGACGAATGGACAAATATGAAAGTCACAAGTACGGAATGAACTACCGTGCTACACATGTCGAAATACCTGGATCATAGAATAACACCAAAGTGATCTGTGATCAAACAAAGAAAACAACGAATGCCTACATGCAGGCAGCACAAAGAAACTAATATTTTACATACACAGAACTCATACTGGTATAGATGTCGGATCACAAACACACACACACACACACACACACACACACACACAACACACACACACACACACACGTGTCTATTGATTAAACAACTACACATCAACACAGCCAGACCAATGCCAACAAACTTCCAGAACAAGGTGAGTAGATTAGCACTATTAATTTTTACATACGAGACATCAATTTAAAGAGACAAACGATGAACCATATTCAACGTAGATTTGTTTCAATTTGAATATTGAAAACATGATTCGTGTTCCGCATACCACGCATGAAAGCGTTAATCCGTAAAGAAATTCAGGAGTATATACGCATTAAGCCAACGCATGCTATTCCAACACAATACAATGACCAAAAAACTGAAGCCAAAACACAACCACGCTAAACATTCTAGACCACACTGGTTGTTCAACTCTTGGTTAAGGCATTTTCCAATATGATACCTGTGCAATGACAGCTTGTGTGACAACTTTTGTAAGACTACACAGAGAGGTTTCAATAGAGGCAGCACAGTGGAACTGGCTAACGTTTTTAGACGTAGTAACCAGGATATATGTTCTGCAGGACGGACACGGGTTTAGGTAACGCTGAAGACCACAAAACTCTTTCACACTATACCTCTCTCTCTATCTCTGCGTGTGTGTGTGTGTGTGTGTGTGTGTGTGTGTTTGCGAGCGGAAAGCACTGCTGGTCGCTGAAGATCGAACAAACAGTCGTTCTGGTCTAGTTCATCCAGTTGTTCTGATCGTGTTCGGACGCGAGCATGACTTCTAATCAGACCGGCAACGCTTCTACTGTCAGTGGAGACATTAGCAGTGGTGGTGAAGGTGGAGGTGTTGGAAAACATCAGCAGCAAAAACAGACACAACGCAAATCCGAAGCCTCAGGAGCGACACCCCGCTATGTCCACCGCTTCACACCGCGTCAACTCAAACTGCTCGAGAACGATTTTCGCCGTCGTCTCCAGCTGGGGCAGCTCGGAGGCACCGGAATTGACGGAGACCATCGCGTCTATCGACTACCAACGCTGCAACCACCACCACTGACGCCTCCAACACATGTCATAGACAAACAACCGTCGCCGCAACCGCCACGATCACTAATGACCACTACGCGAGGACTGAGCTCATACTCTACCGTTACATCGGATTCTGGCAGGGCTTCTTCTACAGCCGCCACGATGGGTGGTGGCATGGAACGGGGCCAGTTCCGTGAGGCCATGCATCAGCTGTTGGACATGACCGACGACCGCACACTGGACCGGCTGTTCCGCGTACTCGACACGGACGCCGACGGACGGCTTAGCTGGCACGAGTGGCTGGCGGCGTTGGCGCAGCTGCTGGTATCGCCCCAGCAGCTGTCCACGGCCAACAGCTGCCGTCGTCTAAAGCAGCAACAAGAGCAGCTGATGCGCTTCTGTTTCAGTGTGTACGACTACAACGGCGACGGAGCGCTGTCCCGGGCCGAGGTGCATCATCTGTTACGTGATACCACTGTCAAACTGCAGCCAATTCACCGTCATCACACCGCTGACCGTACGGCGGCCACTGCGGCGACAGATGACGCTCACGCCACGGCCGCCGCACAGGCAGCGTCAGTCAGCGCGGCCGGCGGGGATAGTGAGGGGGCAGAGGCGGTGCGTGATCTGGTCGATGTGGTCACAAGGTTGACGGACGTCGACGGAGACGGTTATGTATCATTCGATGACTTTGCGCGCGCCGTACAACGGCAGCCGCTCGTGCTGCAGGCGTTCGGCCAGTGCCTGCCGACGTTCGCCGCCGTACGTCAACTGATTGACACGCTTGACGGCCGCAATACGGCGGCAAGCGGCGACGGCAGAGGCGGCGTCATCGACACGGACGGACTGATTTGTATTCACGGCCGGCATTCGTGGCAGACGCACACGCTGGCCGGACGGCAATCCACCATTACGTCCGGCAGCGACAGTGCCGCTGGTAGCTACATACAATACAACCAGCGCCATCTGGACGGACGAGGTGGAAACTATAGTCATCGCCAGGACTAAGTCGGCCGCCCCAAGTGCACAGATATTCCAGCACATAAGACTGGGCAGTGAAACGCCGCGTATTGTGCGTGCAATGCAAGTGTATAGCAGAAAGTGTGTGTTTGTATGTGTGTGTGTGTGTGTACGTATGAGTGTGTGCGTAACAGTTGAATGACCCGGTCAAGAAAATTACCTGCTACAGAATCACTCCACACGAAATTGAAATGCGAAAAATATAACTAAACAGAAATATATATCTAATCAAATCCATCCGTTGCATACAAGTAACGCCATCTATAATTTGTTGTCGATGTGACAGATGTGCCAAGAATATCGCTATTACGCTGAGAATACCCATAGTTACGACAAGCATCTTCAAAGTTATGCCAAGACTCCTCAAAAATACGTCAAAAATATTCATAGATACGCCAAGAATCTAAATAGTTACGCCAAGAATCTACAATTTTATGCCAAGAATATTCATAGATACGCCCAGAATCTTCATTTGTATGCCAATAAAAATTACAAATATAGCTAAAAACTGGCAAAAAACCGCCCAGTCCAGATCTGCTAATAAATTCAGCAGCTTCAAACGTACTCGTCCACTTTGGCATTTTGTGTTTTGAATTACAATGAGAGCTATATCGGCGGCACAGTTTAACAAAACCGACCTGGTATAATTTAGCTAGCCATTTCGGAATAAAATACCTCGAATCCACCACGTATATATATAATAGACGTTTGATTGTTTGTCCCTGTCTTCGTGTGATATAGCAACAGCCAAAGCACAGGTACCACATCTGACATGGTTTCTGCCGCCGGTGTACCGTGTCTGACATGGTCTTACTCACCTGGTCCGAATCTGAACTGCTACCGCCGCGAAGCCAGGCCAACAGAAAGCAGCGCATTTGGTCGGAAATGCTGGTCGCACCAGATGAGCCGTACAATTTCTGCTTCACATAAACACACAAACACACACACACAAACACACACACATGTGCGTTGCATTATATTACGTTAAGTAGGTATTTATATAGCGGATTTAATATCTGGAGGGCCTCTATGGGCGCTGCACACACACACACACACACACACACACACATACACACGCACACACAAACAAACATACACACACACTCACACACGCACACACACAGATACTCACAAACACGCATACATACACACATAACGATAACAAAACGACATAACGTATAACATAACTTGCGTACACATAACATATACATAGCATAACATACCAATAAATAAATAATAATAATAATAAAACATAGCGTCATAAGGCGATACCTGGCAATATATACACCTGTATGTACCTGAGAGAGCGAGATTGCAGAGCGAAGACGTTCAACCGCTTGGACCACAGGATCTGAAGCCGATGTCGCCAGCGACTGCGACTCCTGCTGGTGTTGATATGGAGCCTGATGTTGTTGAAGACAGTGTTTGCCGACGGCCGAGTGTAGTGAGTCGGACTCGGAACAGTTGGTGCTCAATGATTCCTCATCCAACATGGCCAGGTCGAGATCTGTGTCTGAAAGACAACATACATACACACACACATACATAAATATATATATACATGCATACATACACAAATACACGCGCACACACACAAACAAACATACATAGACTCACATACATACACACAAATATATACATAAACATATATCCACGCATACACACACACACAACACATACACACATATACATACATGCATACGCAAATACACGCACACACACAAACAAACATACATATACTCACATACACACACACACATATACATACATATATATAAATACATACATACACAAATACACGCACACACACAAACAAACATAAATATACTCACATATATACACACAAACATATACATAAACATATATACACGCATACACACATATATATACATACATAAACATATATACACACACATACATACACAGTACAGTACAGTATTGCAGTTATATCATGCACACACACACAAACACACACACACACACATACAGACAGACACACACACAAACAAACATGATTTCTCAACCCATTGTAATTATAATACAGTGAAGCTTGAGTTCACGTATATTAAAGACAATAGGTGTGTGTGTATATGTGTGTGTGTGTGTGTGTGTGTGTGTGTGCGTATGTTTGTGAGAATGTGACAACATATGTGACAGCACACAGAAAAAAAGAAAAAAAACATTACCACACACACATACACACATGGACATACAAACAAACAAACACACACACACACACACACACACACACACACACACACACACACACGTCACCATTCATCATTACATCGATCGAATCGTCAAGGTCAAAAATGAAAACCACTCCTCCACTCTTTCCACCTCGCTCCCTCCCTCTAGCATACATACACACATACACATACACACATACACTATGCGTATTCCTTGTTGCTCATTATCGACAAATAAACGTATCATACACGCTTGCCTCCACGTGTGTGTGTGTGTGTATGTGTGTGTGTGTGTGTGTGTGTGTGTGTGTGTGTGTGTGTGTGTGTGTGTGTGTGTGTGTGTGTGTGTGTGTGTGTGTGTGTGTGTGTGTGTGTGTGTGTGTGTGTGTGTGTGTGTGTGTGTGTGTGTGTTGAGCTAATTAAAAGCGGTTGTGTAGGATGAGCTGTGGAAATGTCTAACAGTATTCTCACATATGCATAAGCTGCGTGTCTTTCCTATACACACACACACACATACATATTACACATATTACACATTACATTAAGACATTCACGAATGTGTTTTTACACAGATGGGCCAATATGAAGCGCTCACACACACACACACACGCACACACAAAGAAACTCACATACAGATACACACACACTCACAAATATATACACAGAGATGAAAAACTTATAACTATTTCAAACTAGGCATATTTTTTATTTGTTCTACTTACTTTTCACACATACATACACACAGACATACACACACGTATACACTGAAGAACAATAAGACGCGATGGTATTGTTGTCTACATGGTCACTGATAACAAGGTACAATGTCATTCTTCTATTCAACCCAGCTGTATGTGTGTGTGTGTGTGTGTGTGTGTGTGTGTGTGTACAAGATAGAGATAGAGAGAGAGAGAGAGAGAGGAAAAAGCAGAGTGGGAGAGATAGAAGGATAAAAAGACAGAGAGAGAAAAAGAGAAAAAACGAGAGAACGACAAACACTATGTATCATGTATTTTAATTACTTCACTGTCTAATTATAATATATTTCAGTGACAAAACAATTAGCGATCCAATATAAAATGCCTTGGCTATGCAATTTTGGGTCACAACCAAGCGTGTTAAAAATCACTCATCTATTACGCATGTGTGCTTGTACATATATATACGAGTGTATGTATGTGTGTGTGTGTGTGTGTGTATGTATGTATGTATGTGTGTATGTGTGCTTGTATGTATGCGTGTGTGTGTATATGTATATATGTGTGTATGTGTGTGTGTATATGTACTTGTATGCGTGTATGTATGTGAGTATGTGTATGTGTGTATGTATATATGTATGTGTGTATGTATGCATGTGTGTATATGTGTGTATGTGTGTATGTATATATGTATGTGTGTATGTGTGTATGTATGTGTGTTAATGTGTATGTATGTGTGTGTTTGTATGCGCGTGTGTCGGCTCACCGGCCAGAATACTGTCCATCTGCTGTAGGGCCAATTCCAGAACCATACTGGCCTCGGCATGGTGATTTACACCACGGGCATGGTGATTTACACCACCGGCATGGTGATTTACACCACCGCTGGTGGCGCCACCAGCTGGTGGCGTGTGTGTGGTGGCGTTCATTGGCCGCGTCTGTTGTGGTGGCGCCTGACACTGTGAGTTGGACACCGTTTGCTCGCCGCCAAACACCATGACTCAATCTTGTACGCAAGCGCACACACGCACACACACAAACACACAGACAAACGGTGCGATTCTTGTTGAAAGCTAGAGGAGTATAACGTTGAAGATCTGTCTCAGAAGTTGCTCAGAGCTTCAAAAGTGCTTGTCGAATACTTCAGCGCCAGGTGTGTTGAGATGCACTGTCGGCAAGTGTGACATGTCGATCCTACAGTCTTCCTGATGGCACAGATCCTCCAGTCTTCCTGATGACACACACACACACACACACACACACAAAAGCGATCACATAGCTTAAGCCTGGCTCACTGGAGAGATAATTTGAGAGTAACGAGACAAGTTAGTGTGTGAGCACAAGCTAAAACCGAGCGGAATCGAAAAAACTCAGAAATCTTGTGACCGCTACAGCACTAGGGCACCACAATGCAAAGATAGGGCTTGTTCTAGCTGAAGTTCTGGAGAGAGTGGAGAGTTTGGTGAAAATCTGGACCAAAAACATACTTTTATTTTCTCCTTCTAATTAGCTTTGAAGATCGGAGCCCCGCCGATAATGGTGCAGAATCCAGATTAACTATACCAACAGGCCGTACCGCTAACAAAGGCAAAGCTGTTCTTCTAAAAGCCTGACCAGTCTATCAAAATTGGTAAAAATTGGTGTATTTTCAAACCCCACGCCTAGACAATATGTCCCAAACACTGTCAGTTAAGTCTAGCAGTAATAAGTTAGCAACGCAATAAGATTTTATTGCAAACTCATTGCAAATACCGCTCCGATCATAGCAGACTCGATTAAATGAGTTCCAAGCTGAACTGCAGCGATGTTTGCACGCATGGATTGCTTTCATATAAGCAGATTCAACGTAGCGGAACAGGAAAAATAGTGTTCCAATTTCACTCCGACTGTGTAGACAAACACAAGCGAGATAATGATAAATATACAAAGAAGTGAAAGGGAATTTTTATCAACGTCGGCACACGAAAAGTAAGCCAATATATTTACTTTCAAAATAGTTTGCAGATTTTAATCAATATCCTTACGAACAAGAACATATGTCAAACTCGTGTCCATAGTATGAAATTATCCCGGTAGCATACTTAAATAATTGTTCAAAATGCCCTCAATCGCAATCAATAATTTCTGGTTGTTAGCAAAAAATAGCATTTTAAGCACCGACAGAATGTTACATGTGTTGACATGAAGACAACACTGAGCAAAGCATAGCAAAAACCAAATTTGGCCTTACAAGAGAGCAAAAAATATCCAAATATGCATCCAAGCTGACTTATCAAAGTTAGAAATATCCTCTGGCGTACGAAATGGTATTATTGGTTGAACAAAATTTATCACACACAGTCCATAGGTCCAATTTTGCCAAATTACATGTTTGAAACATGTGTCAATGAATAAACGCAATCGCAAAAACAATTAACTACATGATAATTGTATATACACTGGCAAAGCCGACATATGCAATGAAAATCTTACCAATCACATAGGAACCAACAATTACTGTCATCACATAATGATGCACTGAACTATTCGTCCATGAATACAGACACTAAATTTAAATAAATAGAAACACTAACACAAATTGGACATAGAAAACTGACATCAACCGGCGAAACGAGACCACAGAAGACTTCTCCGTGCAAATGTGCAAAACAACGATAGTGGATATTTGTAGACACTTATTAGTTCAATGTTTTCTCACTAGATGGCCGAAATGTCAACAAGTGATTTTTCATTTTTGTTTACAATTATTTAGACATTTATTTCAGTTTGCTTTATAGTTATATGTCTAGCTTAGAAAATAGAGCAGGATAATCAAAATTAATATTACTTTATGGACAAACAATAGCGATATTTTCACAGATGTTTTCTTGATGGCCTCGATGAACCTTGATAAACCGTGCTCTATTGTAAGTGTTGCATCAACACTAAACACGTTCAGAGACGAAAAAGCGGTCAAGGACAATTTATTTGTCATATGGCACATGTTTAATCAGATAGAATACTTACGTCATCTTTATGCTGTGCTTCGCTTCATATCTACCTTCCTAAAACTGATACGATTGTGGTTGCTAGTTTTTCTCATGAAGAATCCACATCTGGGATGCCCGTCTAGATGTACATGTAAACAATATTTACCGTCTAGATAAGCACAATGTTTTATGCTTATGTTTCCTTAATATAGCCATTGTGGTCGACGCCATTATATTATTGCAACCTCTTTCAGAGTTCAGCCTTTTTGGTTTGGTTTCGGTTCGAAAATGTTCCAACAAGTGTCCGCATGTTCTAACCAGCGTCCGTTTAGCGCCAATGGAATTGTTCTGGGGTTTCCACAATTATTGACAATTCAAGCTAAACCTGCAACGCTTAGGTAGTATAAAACGGCAAATATCTGGCTCCAAAATTACAATTCCAGATATCGACAAATGAGGTATTATCACTTGCAATTGGAACCGATTCGCCGGGTTGAGTGAAAATGGCGCAGCACAAAGAAACATCTGGTGTGCATATGTCTGTCCGATATGTGCGCAGAGTGTGAGTGTGAATGAGTACGCTCCATAACACAACACAACACAGCACAGGCACGGGCATTGCAGAGCAGCCGACAGACAGACAGACAGACCGGGGCAAACACACGGCAGCTAGAATGTCTGGCCGTGTAATGGTCCGTTTTCACCCTCCTCCTCAGCATGAGGAGGGGGAGAACATGGAGGGAGCCCCAACAGGACGTCCCGACATCCTGCGGCACAACGGGTCGATAACGCTCCCCACACACGCTGAGATACACAGGACCAGTGGCGGCGCCAGGGATGGGGGCTTGGAGGGGGGGCTGAGACCATCCCAAAAAACGTGCCAAGACCCTGAACACCTCCCGAAAAATTCTGACCATGATTGTAGTTCCTCATGTTTCGCCAAGCCCTATCATCTGTTTCCTCAGCTTGTTGCTGTTTCCCCCCCCCCCTCACCGGAAAAACCCTTGCGCCGTCTTTACACGGGAGTGATTCTTTGGAAGCGTTCCAGCGGGAATAGGGAAAAGAGACGAAAACGGGGACAAGCTCCACACAAACATGTTTGTTTGTGTGTGTGTGTGTGTTTGTGTGTACGTGTGTCTGTTTCTGAGTAGCAGCAGATGGTGACATGTTCTTGTAGATGCGCAATTTCCTGCCGCCAGGAGCTGGATCATTCCCCAACCGTGTTGGAAGACCCGCACCCGGATGGAGACGAGCCTTTATGGCACTCTGGAGCAGAAAATAGCACAAGAGAATATCTCGACTCGACGCGACCGACATGTTCAAGCTAAGTTCAGCAGAGCGCTCGGTATATTCAATAAGGAACAAACGACGTCCTCTGATCTTCGGAGCATGGACGTCAACAGCCACGGAATTAACCCGACAGCATCGTGCTACCTCTAGGGTCTATTTCAATGACATTTCTGACATCTGTGACTCCAGACATGGCTAAATTCCATTCAGGTACATTTATTAGTCTTAAAAACTACAAAAAACGGCATTAATATCCCCTTAGTACACTCTAATAGAACTAAAGAAATGGTCTCTTCAAAATATAAACTTCAAGAGTTATATTTAAAACTCAAAATTTATTTAAGACACAGCAAAAATGCAGTTTTTCGATAACGTTTTATTGAATAACGCATTACAACGACAGATTAACAAATACCAAATGAAAGACATAAAACATACTACAAACGCATATATAGGAAAATAAAATCAACCGCGATAACCTTTTTTTTAAAAATGCAAGTAGATTGTGTTGGATGTGTGCGCGCGCCGTTGTTCGTCGCATGGTGACATTTACGACAATAACGGCAACACCAAACAACAACAGAGCCACACCACAACGCAACATCAGCCCCATCAGCCCCTGGAGAACCGAGAAATTATTCAAGCAAAGCCAGAACCGGCACATACATGAGACGTGACAGAGAAATGAGACTCCATTGCGCCAGGAGACGTTAAAATCGCTCAACAACCGGCCGGAATAAAACGGAACATTGCGTGAGGAGAGATGATGGCGCACATATATACAAGCCCCCAAACGCACACACATTAGCGCACACTGGCTTGCAATAGACAAAAGAGGGGAATATAAAACAGAGAACGACTGAGAGAGAGATAATACTAGATTGATCAACAACCATCACGCCGCGGCGAAAAAATATAATTCCAATATGTGAAAAATTTGCGGCCTACACGCT
Organism: Sacculina carcini; assembly: GCA_916048095.2. Classification (NCBI taxonomy): domain Eukaryota; kingdom Metazoa; phylum Arthropoda; class Thecostraca; family Sacculinidae; genus Sacculina; species Sacculina carcini. The sequence continues at coordinate 1,836,356 of OU696573.1, forward strand.
TCGACCGCGTGTGAGAGGAAGGAAAAGCGAGATAGTGTGAGTGAGAGAGAGAGAGCGAGCGAGGGAAAGAGAGGGCTGGAGTGGGTATGCGCCAAGGCTTCTAAGTGGTTGCGCGTCCCAAAAACACACTCACAAACACACACACACACACAACAACAACAACAAAACAAACAGCAATATAGTGTCGGCTACTACTGACCGCAAAACAAAACGCAACCGCTAACAGTTTCTCGAGTGACTAACAACACACACACACACCCAAACAATACACAGCTTCCGAGCGAAAGAGGGGAACAACCAACAAGAACAGACCGAATGGCAATGTGTGTGTGTGTGTGTATGTGTGTGTGTGTACGCGTGAGTCCTTACTGTAAGGTAATATTCAGCAGAAACCGACATGAAACACACAAACACAATAGAGTATATCAACTGGGTGCATTCTAACCTTTGTGAATTCCCTCTTATGTGTGTACATGTGTACATGTGTACATGTGTACGTGCGTGTGTGTGTGTGTTCCAGCAACAAAAGCCAGTGCACACCTTGGCGAAATACGAAAAGACCCACACGCAACACGCACACACGAACATACATACACAGTAGAAGCACACACTAGACGCCTGGACATTCATTAGGTCGAGTAACTGGTAGAAAAAGACAAAAAATATATTCATATATATAGATATATACACTTGTGTATGGGTGTGTGGGAAACCTGCCGAATGGATAGTAAAAAACGTCAACGCTGCAAAAATATATCGCTTTGAAAAGCCGCCGTAGGGCGCGCGCTAGCCGCACCTTTGCGCGCGCACACACACCAGCATCGACGAAAATTGGTGGCGCCAAGCTTTAATAACGACCAACAATATGCAAGGGCGCGCGATATCGAACAATGTAAAAAGCCCACCGTAGAAAACACGAAAGGTAGTGACACGAAAGTGTGCGGTTAGGTTTGTGGGTATATGTGTATGAGAGTGTTCGAACCGAGTTGAAAGTCGAAGCCAGGTGGAAAAATACGATACAGACAACGAGATTGAGGCTCGAATGACACAGGGTGTGATGTAAACACACAGCCTCTGTAACTGTATACAGCACTCGCAGGCAAGCACACGCACACACACACACACAAACAGCCAATCACTGCCTGACTCAAAAACACGTGCACACACAGAGACAGAGAATATTTAACAAAGAACAAATCCGACAAAGACACTCAAGTCTACTCTACTTTTCACAGACAAATACACACACACATACACACACACATGCCGGTAGCAAAACCCATGACGTCAGCGTATGTGTACATGGTGTGTACATGGTATATGCCAACAACGAACAAGAAATACAGCCATCCCAAACGCCATGTGAAAACGGGTGCGATAAAGTATTAAAAGAATGCTCAAATACGCTTAAAATACATAAACTTAACCCGGCGCGCAATAATAATATCGAACCAATAAATAATGAAAAACGTAAAATATAATAGACAACAAGATTATATTATCCTATGGGAGTATAACAAAAAAACTCAACCGCTACTAGTGTTTAACAACGGGTCTGTTTATAGACATCTTCATGAGCGCGCACTTGTGTGTGTGGGTGTGGGTTTGTGTGGGCAGTCACAAAATATGAGGCTATTGTTAAAGCTACAGCAGAAAAATAGGTTGTGAATTGGTAAACAACAACGCAAACAAAACAACAAAACAAAACACGTACACACACACACAACACGCTACTCCTCCCTCTGCCTGTGCTCATTGCTCTTTCTGACTAGAAAGATGGCCACTCTCTAGCTCTGCTTTTGCTCACTCAAACACTGTCGCATATGCCACTAGCAAAGCAAACTGACACACACGCGCACACAAACACACTGGCCACGAAAATAGACAACAAACACACACACACACAAATACACCGCTGTATGACAATTACCCAACCCCCACCTGCCCTCGCACCCGCCCCCTTCCCCAATTTGTGCGACCGTGTGAACCCCTAGCACAATATAACGGCCTAGTAAGCGAATGCGGGGTAGCCCACGGCAGGCGCTATTTGCTGCTGAGTTTGCTGTTGTTGCTGTTGAGAAATGAGATGTTGATGATGGTGTGTTTGTTGTTGTTGTTGTTGTTGTTGCGTCTGTTGTTGTTGTTGTTGTGTTTGTTGAGATGGCACGGGAGCGTAGCGATAGACGTACAACCGATAGTCCTTGCTGGCCAACACTACTGAACCGCCGTCCATCAGCGCCATGTCGAAACATTGGGCGTGCTTGACCTTGGACTCAAGCGCACTCACTATCTGACCGTCCTGCGCGAATACGGTCAGATTGAAGTTGTTGTGATTGTCGGCAACGACGACTTGGCCAAGCTGGTTGATTCCGACGCCGATGGGATAGTTGGTGATGCCCTCGCCGCCAATCTTGCGCAGAAACGCTCCGTCGTAGTTGAACACCTTGACGCAATGAGCTCGATTGTCGCTGATAAAAATGGTGTCGCATTCGTTGACCGCCACGCCGTTGGGAAACTCCAAATGACGACTGCAGCCGAAACGTTTGATCACCTCGCCATTGTAGTCGAACACGAGCACGCGCATCACCTTGCATTCAACCACTACGATGCGGTTCTTGGAGTCGACGGTGACTCCGCGCGGATGCTGCAGGATATCGGCGCCGAATTTGCGAACGAACGCTCCGTACTGATTGTAGATTTGGATCTGGTGTGTGGGCGAGCGTTCAGTCACCACAATATCGCCGCTCTGCTTGTTGACAAATACTCGATTCGGATAGAGCAGTTGGCCCTCGCGTTTTCCGCACTCGCCAAAGCTGAACTGAAAGCGCCCCTCCTTGTCGAACACTTGAATGCGGTGATTATTGGTGTCGGCCACAATGATCTCGTTGCGAGCATTGACGGCCACTCCAGAGGGCTCAGTGAACTGCCCTTCCATCACGCCGAACTCGCCCAGCTTCACGTTGTAGATCATCTTCTGACGGCGCACCTGTCCTCGCGGAGGAAAGGCAGCCGTAGCGGCCGCCGCTACAGGAGTCAACGAGCCACACGAGGAGTCCGAGGAGCGAACCGAAGAAACAACTCCACCTACGCCACCGGACATAGCTTGGTGGCACATCAAAGACGACCTACTACCAGGGTCCGCACAATCCACGCCGCTGGACCACTGACTATACTGCTGCTGTTGCTGACAAGCAGTGGAGTACGGCGAATACCTGCCACCCGAGAATCCGCTGTCAAAGCTGGTGTTGAACGTACGTTCCATGCCAACTCCCGACAGAATGCTCTGTCCCAGACCACATCCGTTCATATGCACTCCGCCGCCGCCCGTTCCGTTGACCAGAGCAACAGCCGGTGCCATCGAAGACGTTCCATTGGCGGCTACAGGACTGGCATTGGAGACGGCGGCCTCTAACGTCGGCAGTTCCATTTGCACGGACGACATGTCCAAAGCGCCACCGCCGCTCTGTGCTGCCAAATGCGACGAGAAAGAGGAGTGCAGACGCTGTCCTCCTGCTGTCACTCTACTACCGTTGGTCAAACACTCGCCGCCAACTCCCGATGCCGACTGTTGCAGACTGAACGGACGTACATATCGCTCCGAGCCGCCGCCACCACAGCCGCCTTCAGCACTGCTCTCGCCAAGCAGCGCCGACAGGTCCGACATGATAGCCATCTTGCGGTGCTGTTCGGCATCGGAAACCACCGCCGCAGACGAGGACGTCGTCTCCATCACCGCATGCTGCTGATGTCCGGCAAAATGATGCATTTGTTGCTGTTGTTGATGTGCGTGATGGTTATGATGCGAATAATTATGTTGATGTTGATGATGATGATGGCTCAGCGACGGCTCATAGACCGCCGAGGCCGCTGGCCCGGACGCCGTCGAGGCCACGACGGCCGCGGCAGCAGCTGACGACGACGAAGAGCTGCCGCGACTGTTGCCGACGTCCAGCGACAGCTCGGGACTGGAGCCGTGCGAACTGTGCAACGACGAACCGCTGCCGCTGCACGAACCGAAGCCGTTGAGCGCTCCCAACATGTCGCCGGCACCGCCCACCGTCCGGCCGACGACGGCAGCAAGCTGTGGCTGTTGTTGTTGTTGGAGCGGCAGAACGCGGCCGGCGTCAACGCATGCCGGCAAAGCGGTCAGACCGGATGAGATGGCGGAGTTATTGACGGGCCGGTAGAGCGTGCGCAGCAGATCGCGTGCCAGCTCGCCGCTCGATTTGACCAGCAGACACGCGTGCTGCTGCTCGGCGGCAAAATGCTCGTCGATGCGGCGACTAACGGCCGCAATACGCGCCTCGGCCGGCCGCCGTAGCGCCAGCACCTCGACGCCGACGGACAACTGCATATGCCGCTCGACCACTGCGGCGACGTGCGTCACACTATCGGCCAACGTCAACGCCCGTTCGCCAAACTTGTCCAGCCAGCCGCGGTGTCGGCGGTACGCGTCGGCCAGCTGTACAGCCAGACGTGTCCGGTCCGTCGGCAACAGCACGTCCGTCAACAGTTCGTGATGCTCGTCGAGCAAGCGGCGACAGCGATCGTGCGCGTCGGCCAGCCGCCGCATCTGACGCAACAGCAGCCGCCGCATGTCGATCGCCTTGCGTTTGTGCGAATCGACGCGCGAACAGAATGCAGCAAGTTCGTCGGCGACCAGCGCCGCGTCGAGCGGCAGGCGCCGATGATCCGGCGGGTGCGACTCGACGCATACGGCACACATGGGCAGCTGACAGGCGGTGCAGTACTCGTGCAGCGGCGTCGACTCGCCGTGCAGCCAACAGCCGACGTCCGTCAAGTTGCCGTACGGCGACTCGACGCGTCCGTTAGCGGTATCGCCCGAGCGAAACCTGACGGCTGCGGCGGCTGTGAGTGCACGTCGCTCGCCGACGCTCTGCACCCGATGCGATCGGTTCATTTCGAGATGCAGCACAAGACACGACGTGCACAAATACCGTCCGGCCGTTGAGTTGACGGACTCCGCCGCACCGCCGCCGTCACTGGCGCATGTCAAACAGTAGGCGACCGCAGGCTGGCCGCAGTCCAGCGAGCCGCCGCCGCCGTCCAGGACTCCAACGCCAACGCACACGTCGCTACAGTTGCCGGATTCGTGTTGAAATGTTGATAGAATGCAGCGACGTACGGCATAATCCGGCCGCACCTTCATGTGGCCGAATACGTCGCGTTCAAGGCACACGGGACATTCGTTGCGTCCTTCGTGTTCGGCGCGGGAGTCGAAGCACGCAGCACACACCGTATGTAAGCAGCGAAGCAACCAAGGATCGTTGAATACACAATCGCATACGGGACATTTTAGCCATAGTTCTTCCGAGTTATTTTGCTGTTGTTGAATATGTGGTTGATGTTGCTGATAAAACACAAACAAACAAACACACACACACACACACACGCACACAAATTCAATATAAATACCAAACCACGACCAAATATAATATAACAAATATAACAACACAAATTCAGATATATGTGGACATGAAACTTGGAAATGATAAATGAAACTGTGGTTTCTAGCTGTATAGCAAATACAATAATTACAAAAAATTACAATTTAGAATGTATAAAAATAAATTGTTGGATATTGATAAGGTATCATATTACGAGATCAATAAACCAAGAAAGAAAATGGGCAGACACTAGCAATAAAACTCGCAAGAGTTCTCAAAATATTAAATATACAACCAGTCCTAGATATAATCTAATAACATCCACAATATTAAAGTACCAACATACACTTGTAACAACAACACACACACATACACTTGTATATCCATGCAGCCTGTACGTAAGCTAATAGCGAACCCGAGGAAACTCAACAAACACAGAAACATACACACACAAATACATACAAACAAGCACTCGCGACAGTGTTGGATTGGAATTATTGAAATATCTCAAATGTTTTATGATCAACACACACACACACACACACACACACACACATGTACAAATATTCAAAACACTCAGACGTATACAAAATCGCATCTTGAACATTGGCCAAAAAACCAAGCTTATACTAACACAAGAAACACGATAAATAAGCGTATAGCTAACACACACACACACACACAAATGGAAGAAAGTGAAAAGGAGCAAAATGCGCAACAAGGAAAGAGAAACGGACAAAGTAAAGCACGACCAACAGGCAACATGGTCGATACACACAGACAGACACACACACACACACACACACACACACACACACACACACACACACACACACACACACACACACACACACACACACACACACACACACAGACAGACAGACAGACACACACGCAAATACGTAGCCCACGATCCCCTCCCCGAGGCAGTACGGTCAATGACCTCGGAAAGTCGTGTGACGCAGCCAAACACACACACACACACACACACACACACACACACACACACACACACACACACACACACACACACACACACACATATGCGTATATTTGCACAGAAGACGCATGAGACGCTACTGTGCAGACAAAACATGCTTTGTTACATAACTAGGCTAGAGTAGAACGCACAAGGACTGACAATATTGATAGGCGAATGGATGACAAACACGCATAGTCGGCAAAACACGAAGAACAAACGTAAAAAAAACTATAAAATGACAGATGACAAAATCTTGATCGTTCAAGAGAGAAATATATTTAATATTATAACGAAAATTCCAATACAGCAAATCCTGTCTATGTCCAAATGGAAAAATTGAAACGGTGTGGAAAAGTAATATTTCACCACTTTTGAGTCAAGACGAGACAAGATTACACAAACGAAACGGTAAAATTACAAAAACTGCAAATAAAACGTAATATTCGATAGACTCGGCAAAATTGGTTCATTAATTTTTTAAATATTTGTTATTATTGAACAAATAATTTTATGCATTGCTGATATAACACTCGATGGTGAATAGCATGGACTGAATAGCATTTGAATTATCAATTACAACCTATACATGCCTGGCAAACTTTTAAAATACTCAATTATCAATTATATACGCGATATCAACTATGACATATAAATATAGCAAGTTTGCGCAGTGTCTAATTGGCTGAAAAGCAATCAAAGATGGCGGGCCAACTTTTCTAATATGAACACCAACTGCAAAGCCTACGCAACGAAGCCAAATTGAAAGTCTACCCGAGGGAAATAGCAACTATGCCCCACCACTATTTATCACCATTTAGAGTACACGTCAAGCACCTCCGTGAACTTAAATATTAAAGCAGAACTGAAATATGGCTGCCACAATTTATGAGGATAATTATTAAGCGCTATTTACATCTGAAGAAAGTGAATTTTGAGTTTATGCGGTGCACCTTGAACTTGATCACTATTGAAAAACGATACGCTTTCGGTGGTCTGAAAGAAAAAACCCGGACAAGGCTCAAATGTCAAATGTGACGGCATCGACTGACAGAATTCGCTGAAAACGACCACACGAAGACCCGCTAACCCAATATCGAGCGCTTCGCAAAAGTTGCCTACCGCAGCTATTCAACTAGAATATTGTTGATTCAGCGATACCAGAGCAATACTATCTAGGCAGAGCGATGAAATGATCCGCTCCAATTATTGTCAGCAAATAATTCGCACCGCCCGATAATCTTGCATTGGTGCATGCAACACGCCTCGCCTAGACGCATGCACAAACAGATCGTCCTTCAGAGAACGGTCCCGCCAGTGTCCCGAATTTGGAGAACATCATCAGTGCGATTTTTTCCGTGTTCTCGTTTTTTAGATCGCTTTTGATGGAAATTCACACAATGAACGCCGTTGTATGTGCTCTTTTGCAGATGAATTAATCAAAGCAGAACCTCTACACCAGGTTCACCAGAACCTCTTCTCAACCGGGGGTTTGAGACTGGTTCCTAAGGGGTACCAGAACTGACAAAAGTCAAGAACATCTGCTGTATACGTATACAACCAATGTCTTCACAGAGAATGAAAGCAAGGACCAGATGGATTTCAATCGTTTAGTGTTAAAGCCGGGGATGCATTAAAAAACAGTGTGTTAGTAAATACATTTATACAATACTTTCTAGATCATTTTGAGGGCAGCATATGTCAGAATGTCCCGATTATGTCAATATGTTACTTTTACGCCTAATGTCCCTGTACCTGAAGCGCGGTGGAAGTGTAGACCAATGGATGAGAGGACTCTTCGCCTTCCCCTGAGTCAGCCGCAGCATCGGAGCCCATACAAGAGCCGTTCATCTGGGCGGCAGTTGATGTTGAAGATGATGAGGCTGTCATGGCGACTGCTCTCTCTCTCTCTCGCTCACAATATGTCGCTAATGCGCCAGACAATGGCGCACTCTGTCAACGGACACAACAACACAATATAATCAAACAATTGCACGTAAGTCAGAGCAATCCAGGACCATGCAAGTTCAGACTAAAAGTAGTATATACTATGGTTAAGGGATAACAAGTCGCATCCGATTTGAAACAATGATTAACTGTATTGATAAACGACAATTGTGTAAATATATCGGTAAAAATTCACAGTCATTCATCAAAGAAGATTAGATCTACATCTATTGCTCAGCTATTAAATCCAGCTATTAAATCCATGCAATATAAACCACAAAGCGCCTACATTGCATGTTATGCACCAACCATAATGAAATTAAAACACACAGTTACAATGACGTTAGCACAGAACCGAATCGTTACTGGAACCACGCGTGGAACTGCTAAAGTAATCACTAGTGGAACCGGTAATTAAACCGCAGGTGGAACTACTGCTGTATCCACGAGTGGAACTGCTAATGGAACCACGAGTGGAACCACTTCGAGTGGAATAGTTATTGGTACCACGAGATGAAACCGCTATTGGAACCACTAAAAGATTCACTATTGGAACCACAAATGAAACCGTTGATGGATCCACGAATGGAAGCGCTATTGAAACCACGAGTAGAACCGTAAATGGGACCACAAGAAGAACCGCTCCTGGAACCACCACGACACACCGCACTCATGCTGTAACCGCGCTCGGTGCATAAATAGTTGTGCGCTTTTTAAGACCCCAGGCGAAAATTGGCCGTCTACCGTTCACTAGCCTTCCAGAGTTGGGCAGCCACACATCAAGGTGGCAATCACCAAGGTCAAACAGTCGCCAGCGAGCTTGCGCAAACCACACACGGCGAGGTGACGTTTGCGCAGCTGGGCGACAAATTTATCCTTGAGAAAAATACGACGACCACCAGAAAAGAGTGAACGCACCCACAGCTAAGCGCACGAAAACGAAACGGAAAACGGCTGACGGAACACCCTAAAGGCACCACCATAAGCATACACTGGGATGGATGTGAAGAAGTGTGAAGGAGAGAGAAGGAAACGTATTACGCTACTATAAATATGGATAATCCCAACACAGTCAAAAAAGTATATATGGCATATATTTCCACTTCCACGTACACCCATAAACTTTCAGGGCGGAAAAAAACTAACAAGGAAAGTAGAAAACCTATCGGATTCACCAATAAAAATGTATGTATGTGGGTGTGTGAGTATCCGTGAATAATTGCCTAGTTGCAATTTGCAACTGGCATGCATCACGCATCAAAATGTACATCCTGTGTTCGCTACACACCAAGGATACATATAGCGAACAAAAGTGTACAAATGTGTTTACTACGCAGAAAAAATAATAATCTGATTGCGTATTAACCATAAGAAACACACACACACACACACACAACACATACATACTACATATGCACAGTCTCAATAACGCAAATGACTAGGGCTTTTTGTTAGCCGACGAGTAACACACGCCCAAAGAACAAAACACACACACATACACACACACGCATACAGACACACACACACATACAGACACACCTTCAGGTGACGAATTACAAAGTGCCCAGGTGACCTCACGCGCATCGGGGTCACTCAGGGTCACTTTCACTCCAACACGCACGCACACAAACACACACACACCCATACACACACGCAATGGCATAGTCGGCCTTACTCTGTTCCAGGCAGATTCCAGGAAGAAGACACTGGCAATATACACGGCGGGCTAATGGGTTGTCCACACACCACACACAAATGCAGGACATGAGAATGACACAACAACGAGAGACAGAGAGAAAGAGAGGACAAAGCAGAGCAGAGAGCGAACAATGCAAAATTGGCTTTCGTAGAACATTGGTGATGAAGCACACATACACACACACACATGCGTGTGTATGCACCACACAGCTTGCAATACGAAGTTATGCAATGAGGTAGGGCACACCAAGGCCAAATTACACATACATACATGCATACATACACACACACACATACTACATACAGATGAAACATACAGATGGCGTTCCACTAAAGATGGTACGTGCCAAAAGAGACATCGACGTTAGAAAACATGAAGGCATGTGTCTGTGGGCATGGCTTGTCGGGAATGGAGAATACAGAATCCCTTAGATGAATATTGACAAAAAAACACCATAATATAATCAATCGCAAAATCCGGGCGAATCTGAAAAAAACCTTAAGACTCATGGAGAAAGACTCTAAAAAATAGACGACCTTCATCGTTCTGACGCCGAGCGATAAATACAAAAGCACTGAGTTAGATAGAATTAGAGAATGAGTAGATTAGAATGAATTCAACCACACTTGTAATTATTCTGGTGGACAAACCAATCCTACTTTCCACATTCCTAATTCACCCCCCCTGTTTCCAGACCACTGGGCTAAAAGACAACGAATGCACACAACTACAGACAAACACGCACTATGCATGTACATGCATATGCATGAGTATGTGCTGCCTATGAGGCAAACGTTGAGAGACATTGAGAAACTTCGTAGCACCGTTGCAAACACACACAAACACACACACAAACACACACAAGAACACGCACCACAATTTGTACGAATCCAGCGAAACACGACACAACCAGACACACACACACACACGTAGGCACACATTCTGGGTCAAATGTCAAAGGACCATGCGAAACAAACACACACGATTAACGACGGCTAAGATTTAACAGAGCTGAAATATACTACTCAGCAAGCCAACATGATTTGACCAAAATCATGACCAAACAATTGGAAGCTGAACACACAAATACAACACACACAGCTATGGAATTGAATGCGTCGTACAGAAAACTTGGTACAGAAATATATACACATACAGAATTGAGAGAGAGAGAGAGTGAGACACAAGAGCATGTGAGCATGTAAACAGACATGCATACAAACACAGTCAGCTGACACAACGAAACTGCAGCACAAACACGAACACACACACACACACACACACACACATGCGCACACGTACACACCCGATATGAAAAACTGAAGTTTGGGCATGACAAAAACAAAAGTGAAAAAGACCAAAAAGTACTGTATTTTACCGCATATAACAGACACCTTCAATTATTTATAGAAAAACAATCTGGAAATTTGTTTTCTAGTAATAACCAACATTATTTATCATAGAAATCAATAACTTCGTCGTCATTCTCATCAGAAATATTAACCAGAGTCAGTGTTTCAGCAATAGCAGACATTAATTGCTCATTATGATCAGAGCAGTCATCAAATAACATCTGATAAAATGCTTCACCAGAAATCATTACATACTGACGCCAAAAGACTCACTCCATGTATAAGAGAACGCTATTTTTAAAGTGAGATTTTATACCAACAAGGGTATTTGTGAAGTACAATCGACAGGAGGAGATTTGGAAGGAATGTCAGAAATGTGTGGTCGCGTTTAGAACGAAAAATAGCTAAAAATGAGGTATAGAAATACAAAGAAACCATGTAAAACCATGAAACCATGAAACCAACCAGCATAATCACGAATTCACGGTAGAAACACAGCCTCGATCGTGTGTTATATAAGATCGATAATCGATCCAGATCACTGATGTTCGTTCATTAATCTCCCTCCATATTGTTACTTAGTCAATATGGCAGTCAAAACAAAATTACCCAATATGAAGCAATATAAAATTTGCACTCGCTAACAAGACTACATATATACAGAAGATCAGGGGTGTTTGAACTCCTACAAGATTTGAACCTGGTTTGCCTGAAGAGTGCGAGGATTCTGTGGAAAATTAAAGCAAATATATTTATTTGCCAAGGAATATATGACCTTTGATTTGAATACTGTATGATTGAATATTGAGTTTTGTAAGAAAAAGTTTTGTTATTACGGCATTTGTACTTTGATCTTGAACACTGAAAAAAGATTGAGAAACATTGGCTTGAAGGTTCGCGCCCGAATAAAATTTGAACGATGAGCAAAATAGTAAAAATCCAAATCAACCACAAATGTGGCCACCAGTTTTAGCCTCCAAGACCGGTTTTGAGCGATGACCTCGACATGTCTGTGTGTGTGTGTGTGTATGTGTGTGTGTGTGTGTGACCGCTCAGTCAGCTGGTCACACATACACACACACACACACACACACACACACACACACACACACACACACACACACACACACACACACACACACACACACACACACACACACACACACACACACACACACACACACACACACACACACACACACACACACACACACACACACACACACACACACACACACACACACACACACAGACAGACAAACACGGACTCGACGACGAAAGTGAAAGCACACACACACACAGACAGACAGACAGACATCCAAAAGCGACGATCGACGACACACACACACACATACACACGCACACACACACATACAAACTCAGGCACAAAGCTCAAAAACACATGATCGAAATGGGTTTTTTTTAATTATCCAATTCAAGACAATTTTTCATGGGTTCCACAGACCAGGTGTGGTTGTTGGCTGTCAAATTCAAGGAGATATTTCATACACACACGCGTGCGTGCGTCTGAAGTGTGTGTGTGTGTGTGTGTGTGTGTGTGTGTGTGTGTGTGTGTGTGTGTGTGTGTGTGTGTGTCAGCAAAGTTGTGGAACAGGTTACCGAGACGCAATGGACACACACACACACACAACCTTGACACGGCTCCAGACACACACACACACACACACAAACACAAACACGTACACACACGCGCATATGCAAACATGCATATTCATACATATAACCCATACGCGGGCATATATATTATACACACACCCTCCATATAAAACAGCAGAAATATTGACACGAAAATGATGTGCATTTGTGATGTGTAGAATACATACAAACAATGACCAATTAATTACGTGAGAGTGCGTACGAATTAAGTATTAAGTACGTTAGCAGATTGACCAATGACGAAATCGTGATATCCTTAGGTGGAGTCAGGACGAAAACCAACGCAAAATGATGATTCGGCAATATTTTCTGATGGACAGCCAAGATTTTTCCAGGAAATATCGGCCAAATCAATGGAGTTAGTTGCTACAAAATTTCCACCCACAACAACCCAGAATTCAACTTGATACCAAATAATTCGTGAGCGATCTATGAATCTTTCAATCTAGATTTTATCTCCCCAAAGAAACTCAATGTCTAACTTAGAGACCATGTTTATAGTGAAAACCGCACACACACACACACACACACACACACACACACACACACACACACACACACACACACACACACACACACACACACAGACACTAAAAGTACTCGAACGCTATTGCACGGCATATGGAGAAATGGATAGATAATGCGATTATAAATGAGATATCACCTAGGTCTTATAGATCAACTGCTTTCATATCTAGTCGTCAATCCTAAATGATTGGAAAACACTCTCTTTTGCATCCGAGGCCACATAAATCTTATTAAACCTTCAAGTTATTGTGCTGAAACTCGAAACTGAATGGAATTATATTACGTGGAATTATAACGCGTTGTACTTAACTAGAACGATAATGCAGCCACATTACCTAGTGACATAGACCTAGTGCACACACAGCATTAAAATAGCAGGTAATTGGGGCGATTTACATTGAATGTTTACATTGGAAACGTTAACATGAAAAATTAAGCTTGACTATAAAACAAATGATTACACAAGTTCCCCAGCTGACTATGCAAGCACACAGAAGTCTAGGATTTAGCTCACAAAGCACCCAACGACACCCCCATGTTGGTTGGTCTAACTAAATGTCTTGTCAATTGGTCGAATAAGCATACACACACACACACGCACACACACACACACACAAGCGCGTACAGACACGCATAAATAACCAACTAGTGCCTCAATAGAGCTTAGCTGAAATCCTTGGACGCTCCACAAGGTCGTAAAAAGGAGGTGTAAAAATGGTCACGCACGAGACTAGTTAAGAAAAACCAATGACAAAAGTGAAGTGACTGTTTTGTACAACAGAAATTCTGTCAACACTTGCCCGAAAGCGATGTAAAAACGATTTGAAACAGTGGTTCTTAACCCGAGCAAAAATTCATAGCAAAGGTTCGTAGAAAAGCATTATTTTCTTACTAAAATATATACCGTAATAATTAAAATACATGATGCCTAGTCTAAGCGGTATTCTAAGCAGAACGTGGTCGAATAAAAACTCCAAAGCAGAAGAAAATGTACTTGAAATGTTTTGAAATTTCAATGTAAAATCGGCCATTTGAAGTTTCCCGTACAATAATTCTCTATCGTAGCTTTGGCAACATTGGGATATGATCATATAACACATTACCACTCAATAACACACAGATACATACAGGTTTGGGTCGCGATTTGTCGCTATCCGATATTGAAATATATTATAGTCAACAACTTATCCGCTCTACCCAGAGTGGAACCTGAAATCCTACTAATTGGAACCGTTCTTCTCTCGGCAGAAACCTGCCAAACACTAGATCTTGTGGATCCAAAATCATCACAGTCACAAAGAACCAATGAAACATAATTTCCCACCGACAAAAAGCAATCCTTGTAAAAAATTAACAAAAAAAACAGGTCACCGATCATATATGGACCTTGGATATGCATGTATGTGTGTGTGTCTGTGTGTGTGTGTGTGTGTGTGTGAATGTGTGTATTGCGTCAAACCACACAGACACGCCCGTGTGCACACAAACACACACACACACAAACACACACACACACACACACACACACACACACATAATGAACAATTTCAAACGAGACTCGGATCTGGAGCAGAACACACACGGACACACATACTCGCAGATGTGTGCGTGAAAAAGCGAATTGTGGAACTTCAAGGTGACCATGGCTCACAAAAGACAACACACATAACAATGGTCTGCGATGGCTCAACGAATATTCCATGATACAAAATCGTTTGTTATATATATACACACAACATACCACTTGAATATAAACAGAAAGAATAAGGGTAGTCAGGTATTCGCTAGCTACGGAATGGAATAATACAAGAGCGAGATCATAATGGGAGTGTATGACGTTTTCACTAGCTTATCAGAGGAAGTTATCTACATAACATCATCGCATGAGTGAATGACTCACTATTGTATCGCATGGATGTCTCACTGAGTCACCACAATCCACTTACACCAGCAATTCGATTTTCCGTGCACAAAAAATCGCGCATCAACTATCCGAGATGTGTGTCAAAGGTAATAAAAATAGTGTTGGACTTGTAATTCAGTCGTGTTCTTGTATTATGCAGATTCGATAAGTTGATGATGTTAAGGACAAAAGGACAACGGATTAAAGGTACCAACTAAAACAAATGGCAACCTTGAATGCTTGAATGAGGAGAGATGATTGGGACTTTCATGACATCTCGTTGAGAATAGCCAGTAGTGAACTACAAATGTCAAAAGCCTTAGCCAACACCAAAATTCACCACGCTTACACAAACCCAGTAAGCATAACGACGGCAAGTTCTGGTAGGAAAGCATGTTACACGGAGGTGCGCCGTTATGCATGGCACGTGCATGAAAACATGGCCGCAACATGCGCATTGTCCTCTAGAGGACGTTCAGACATATTCCCGTAAAACCACCCCATATACTCTTTACTTCAAGACATCATGAGTGACGTCCTTATGACAATTTATGCTTGTCAGGTTAGGTAAGGTTGGTTAGGTTAGGATAAATAGTTTGTGGGTCGGATATTTGTATAAAGCTCTCCAGTAGAGTAATGACTGCAAGTCTGTGCAAAACTTGTGCAACAGACAGTCATATACAATTTCAAACGTGGAACTCTGAACATGGACGTTTCCCGGGACGAATTCACGCAGGGATCTAGAACCCTCCAGCAAATTACTCAGGGGAAATACTCGACGATATCCCACGAATTTCAGAGCAACTACGTCAGATATCTGAGAGCAGCGACCACGTTCCGATGTGACCTTGACCAACGGTTACCGAACGAAAACCGATAGGAACCAGAGCCAAAAGCATGCCAACCAACCAACCAACCACAACCTTACCTGGAGTGAATTTTCTCGATAGGAGCGATTATCTAGCCGTTGTTTCGAGCAAAAACAACAGAATTGGTCGGCCAAATTGCGTCATAGCCCTCTCTTCTTTATCGTGCAGTCAACAGCGGCAACACCACTAGCGCCACCTAGCGTCAGCGCACAGAAACACGACCACTCACTCAAACACACAGCTGCGCGCGCCAACACGTCCACACTCGACGACTGACAAAGACCGACTGACTGCCTATTCGTTGTGCTGAAGCGCTAACGCCCGACACGGCTGGGGCGCGAACGCGGGGGGCACAAGAGGGATGGGGGCACAGTGTGTGTGTCTGTATGTGTGTGTGTGTGTGTGTGTGTATGCGTGCAGCTGTCCTCTGTGTGCGTACGTCTGTATATACTGTATATATGTGTGTATGTGTGTGCATGCGTGTAAATGTGTATGTGTGTGTGTGTGTGTGTGTATATATATGTGTGTGTGTGTGTGTAGCGTCCTTTGTTTTGGCCAACGAACCACGCGCTTCACCATAGCCGTGCGATGAACACACACACACACACACACACACACACACACACACACACACACACACACACACACACACAGACAAGCATATAAACATACACACATGAACCCTCCCTCGTCGGTTCCGACGACCAGTGACGTCACATGACCTGTTGCTAGGCAACCGACAAAGTGCCCCAGGATATCAAGTATACAACATTGGGTGACTGCCCGCTTGCGTTTAAGCGTCTCCGTGTGTTTGTGTGTTTGTGTGTGTTTGTTTGTGTGTGTGTGTGTTTTTGTTCACATAGCTTGCACATATGAAGGACATTTTCAAAGTTTGATGTTAGAGCAACGTAAAAATTGATATATATATTTATATTTTTTATTTAGATTTAAATTTATATTGTATATTTATTACATTTAGATGAGTGGCACATTTCGATTGCGCGTAATTTCAACATACAACACATGTCGCGTCGAGTTTTGCGTAAACATCGACATTCTAGGTAGAATTTTATTTTTAATTCCTATTTCTATTGCTTGATTTTGTTTCAATGAAATTTATATTTTCCAAGCCTCTTACTGCCATTGGTGTGGCTTGGTAAAACACGTGTGTGTGTGTGTGTGTGTGTGTGTGTGTGTTTGCCAAAATTCTTACGAAATCACTCTTACAACCAATACAATGAAATTCCGAAAAATCTAAAATACGCATCGCATTCAGTGTAGACCCATAACGATAATCACATTCATTCTCCATTTTGTAATTCATACGAAAATACCACACACACACGGAATGTGTGTGTATGTGTGTATGCGTGTGTGTGTAGGCTCATACCAAGGCTTCACACATACACAAACACACACACACACACACACATACATACATATGTCAGAATAATTTCATTGAAAGGGCGGACAGGCGCGCCGACAAGCATACAAACATACAAACACACGCCTACAATGTGGCAATTTCGTATATGAAAAAAACAATATCAAATACCCACAGCTGTTTCAGTGATTCGACACTGAAAATCTTATTGGTGTAATTTCCCAGGACAACTTTTACCATTTTTTGCCCATCTCACACACACACGCACACACACGCATACACTTACACACACGCACACGCATACACATAGACGAGCCTGTATAGAAACTGGGCTGAATGTGTCAGGGTTACGTGTATATTTAGAGTTCTAGAATAACTCGAGGCAGTAGCGGCGCCAGGCCTTTTCTGGTGGGGGGCATGAGGGGGGCTAAGCCGAAAGATGTGGGGGCTTGGCGAAACATAGCGATATACACTCGGAGGGGTTGAAAAACCCCAAAAATATGTCAAGCCCTCCTGAGCCCCCCCCCCAAAAAAAACTGACCATGAAAGTTTCCGCCCCCCCCCCTTGGCTTCGCTACTGACTTGAGACAAAATGACGTTATATACTGTTTGCTTTTGTGAGAGGTGAATAACTGGGCTGTTTAGTGTGTATATAGCAATGATTTAGAGATTACAGAGATGTTTTAGACCCGGGGTTCTAAACATGGGTGCGAGACTGGGGTTCTAACTATGGGGTGCGAAGATAGATATATATGTGCATATAAATCTTTTTTACTAAAGAAAGAATAAAGTTGCAAAAACGTCGAGGACAGAGCACACGTATTTGTCAATTTGAATCCAGGAGGGCGTGATAACTTAATGCTGATATGCAGAGGACGTAAACACTGAGAAAATATTTATATAAAAAAACACTGTGTTGGACAGAGGAAATTTTTCCAACTGTCTGTCTGTGCATCCCAAAAACAACGCCACCATATCATTCTTGACTCGAAACCCAGATATCTGGCACACGGAAAAGACGAATTTCGATATTGACAAATTTATCGTGTCGTCTGGAAATCGGAGCGCGCATGTGTGTGTGTGTGTGTGTGTGTGTGTGTGTGTGTGTGTGTGTGTGTCATCGTGTTTCCATGCAGTGTAGACAGTCTACGTAGAAGAAAAGAGGCGGAAATGCTACTTCAAAAACTTGCCATCAAATTCTGTAGTCATGCAGAATTTCCATCCAGAAACAATCGTAAACAAATCCCGATACAGCGCTGACATCTCATATGAGCGAATTTATATGCAAGCACATAGAGAAATTATAAGCCCCGAAACCGAGTAAACTCATCATGAATTGCTTAGCGAGTTTATAAAGAGGCAATAGGTAAATTTACAGTAGGAAAAGTCCCACTTCTTAATGGCCCACATCTTCAGATTGATAAAAACACACACACACACACACACATTTGTCCTGTTCTGTCCGACCTTTAATTCCCCACTTGACACCCCTACCAATCCCCACCGACGGGGAGTTAATAAACATCTTCTTTTACTTTATACAGCCTCTTGAGAACGGTATTCAATGTTTGAACTTGACAGTTCCACGGATAAAATGACCACCCAATAATCCCGATATAATACAGCTAAAATGCTATAAAAAGGGACATTTTCAATTAATTCAAACAGAATAACGCGTGATTTAAGCAGAATAAAACATCAAATTTCCACATATGAACACATGTGCGCGCCTGTGTGTGTATGTGTGTGTGTGTGTGTGTGTGTGTGTGCGTGTGTGTGTGCGTGTGTATGTGTAAGCCTATGACAGTGGATAAGTGAAAGTACGTTAGCTTGAACTTGGTGGCCGCTAGTCTGTCTGTCTGTCTGTCTGTCTGTCTGTACGTGAATGTGTCTGTATGTATGTGTGTCAGCATCATTTCACACAGCTGGCGTCTGATCTATCTAAGGTCACTGCCGAAATCTGGTCGTGATTCTATTCACACACACACACACACACACACACACACGCACACACACGCACACACACACACACACAAACGAGCGCACAAGCACAAACTAAGCGTAAGACCAAGTCCAACTTCGTAAAGGCGAAAGAAGAAAGACGCTTAAAGAGGAAAGATGATGAGATTATGTGAAGTGAATTTAGCGGCAAAGACAATTTACGCTTTTGTCGCGTATTTTACAGTTAGGAACGTTGTCAACTCCGATATCCGAGCAAAACCTCACTGTCCTCAATAAGCACCTTCAATGTCCGAGATCTTCATTTCACTGGGCTTCGTTATCTCCCAAAATTGCTACTTTCTCGACTCGAAGTGGAAGAAAACCTTGGTAAAGAATCAACCAGAAGAGATTTGAATGTCTTTCCGAATTCATCTCCGAAAGCAGTGTCACGTCAGTCATTCGCTCATCCAACTCTTGTCTCAAACAGCTTGGGAACATGTCCGGAATGTCATAATTGATTGCGACAGAGTACAGAGTCCTCGTGAAATATAATGACCTTATGTGATATGATCACATCCAACCAAGTCTCGATAGGATATTGGAATGATCAAGTATTGAATGATCAATGGACATGGTGCTCTTTTGATGGCCACTGAAAAGCGTCTAGTTGTTGACTTTTATCTGCGGAACTCAGTTTTCACACCAAAGTTTATCGCAATAACTTTGTCCAGCTTTACGGCGCATAACTTCGCTGCTAACTCTCCATTCAACCGGCACAAAATCGATTTCCACCAGATCAACACAAGCGACGCTCAGTTTAACGCAGCCATAACTTGCGAGGTTCGAGGCGCGTTCACATACCGCCGCAACAGTTGGCTCAGTTAGTTCCATTGTTCGACAATCTTGCCGAGGACGAGCCACACGAAAGAGGAGACCTGCACAACGTCACAGACACACGTATACGCATCGTAGACAAAGCTTCATGAATGCACTCTGTCAAATCAGGTCGAAGGTCAGGACTTCCGCTCGATAACGTAACAATACCGTCCTTGAGTACACGGAAACGTTTGTTCTTCATCACCATTTTGTATGCCTCTATACACACATGCGCACACAATTCAAGCCAGTCGAAGCCTGGCATTCATTGCATTAGTTACCACACACATACACTGATACGACGCTCGGGAAGGTAGAGATGTAGTGTAGCAAACTTGTGTTCAAGAAGATATTTCCGTGTCGCCTTCACGGAACAAACAACTAAAAATGTACACAGGAAAGAGCAGAAGTATTTCCCGCTCTAATATTCTTCGCTGAAAAACTAACTAGATAGTATAAATAAAAGAAAGCACACACTGAAATAAGGAAATCACACACTGAGGGAATAAGGGCAACTGGAAAAAGGAACAACATGGTCACCGCAAAGCCCCAGAACCCCATCATATCTCGATACCTATGGATACGACAAGAAACTAGATCCCAAGCCGATCGCTTATGGTAGCCTTCAACTGAAAGAGGAGCGGTACTCTTAGCCCAACAGTAAAAGTCTGCTAGCTTGGAACGACCGCTTTGACCGCAGAAATCCTATTGCGACCGCATCATTTCAAACTGGTCGTTTCGAGGAGCTATCACTCAGTAGCAGTCAATCAAGAAACCAGCCTGGACAGGAGGTGCAGAGTCACGGCAGATGTCACTTTGTCGATCGGTAGTGGCAGCTGTCTGCGGTTATCCTTGAAGTGGTCGGTCCGAGGGTGCTGTTTCCAAAAAGTCCGGGCGGCAGCCTCGAGATGTAAGCCGAACGTTGTTGCTGTGAACGTGCTTAGTCGCACGGTATCCTGAGTTGTACAAGCCATAGCGACAGCCGTAGAGGTAACAAGAAGAATGAAAGCCATCGTCATAATAAGAGCTGTACTCACCCGTGCGATGGATGTGTCGATGACCTTGGCTGACCACCTAGTAAGTTCAGCGAAACTGAAAGTTAAATGAAACTGCAAAATGTTATGATTTACATCCGGCAGAGCACCATTTCTCGGAAGCAGAATAGAAAATCGACCAGTAGTTCACTTCAAATAAACACCCACAATATTTGAACAGAATATTGATACACCTTTATACAGCCGATGTAGACCTGACATGAACGAATGCGGACAAATTTGAAGACAAGCGGAATCACATTATTTATCATGTGACAACTTGTATTCAAAACCTTCATCGTTGCGACCAGTCGATTTTATCATAACCAGTTGGGTGGGCAGCTGGTAAGTCCTCCACTTTCTTCATCTCGCTGATGCCACCAGCTGATAACAGGGAGACACATTGTAATACAGCCTACCAGACAACTCTGTTTTGACAGCCCTACTAATTACATTACATTTCACTACGATTTCCACCAACAATTATAAACAAAAATGAAACAGTCAAGGATGAAGATATGTTTTATGAAAACGATTTGACGTGAACTTCATAAATGTTTCGTCGACCAATAACTCTTGTGTTCTTCATAGAAGTTCAAGAAGTGGATGGAGTCGAATAAACGTGATTATCTGAATTAATCGTTACCCGGAAATTTACCGGACAAGAAAGCTGATTAGACAAGGCACTTGAGAATAAAACTTAGCTATCAAGTTTGACAACATGTGTAGCTTCAGTATGTCTGACCAGTTAGAATTGATACTAAAATCAAAACACATCGTCTCACAATCACGCACTTCTCAATTCTATAGTTTCAAAGCACAAAACACCGATTTCTGTTAAAATTGTATAACACCTGTACGAATATGCTTGTTTTGATTTGATTAATTTGTATATGTTTATGTAAGGCTCTTGCTAAACTGCACAATCACATTTTTGGCATTCGTGTATTAATTTTCCTTTGCCTAGGGCCTTAAATTACCAAATACTATCAGTAGAACATCAATATATCGCCACCGCTAATCCTAAACACGTGATCACACAACAATCACATTATAAACAAACGATAACGAAGGCACTGCCACTAACACTCAACTCTAACGCCGATACGCGAACTATGCACCTCATTTGCTGACATGTGGTCAGCTCTTATCTCTGACTAGATACGCACAAACAACAATCGAACAACTCCTCCAATTCCAAGCGTGCCAATGCGTGTGTTTGTGTGTGTGGTGTGTGTGTTTGAATAGGTGTTTATGAGCGATTCTGAATGTCTGTATGTGTGTATGTGTGCATGCGTGATTGCGTGCTTATCGCGTGGTTGAGTCTATGAGTGTGTGTGTGTGTGTGTGCGCACGGCTTACACGCACACACCCAGTGGCGGCCCCAAGATTTTGCCACTGGGGGGCTAAGGAAAAAGGCCTCGGGGGCGTGGCCAAATATGAGGAACTACACTCCATGTGTTCATGTGGTCAGAATATGTTTGGGGGGCGGGGGGCATAACACATTATCCGAGGGACTTGAACCCTTCTCAGTCCCCTTGGCACCGCCACTGCACATACACACACACACACACACACACACACATAAGCACATGCACAAACATGCTCAAACCTCACCAATCAATTCCCACAAACAAATACACAGACATGAGTATATACTTGCACAAATATGTATACGCTGAAAACCTGATTATATATATTGAGTGTATACGTGTGTATAAAGTGTGTGTGTGTGTGTGTGTGTGTGTGTGTGTGTTTGTATGTATGTGTGTGTATGGCGCACAAGATAACCGACTCCCTAGAGGAAGGAAGGGGAAAAGGGGGGAGGGGCAAAGAATCCCCCCTCATCTTTGGCGCTGGGGAGCCTTTATCCCCTTTCATAGACGAACCGTTGCGTGTGTATGCGTGTGTATGTATGTGTGTGTGTACGTGTGTGAAAAGCAGCACATACACACTCACAGGCAGACAGGCAGACAGATTAATGCGAGCATGTCTGAGTGCATATGTGTACGTTTGTGTGTGTGTGTGTGTGTGTGTGTGTGTGTCAGCGTTTAGTAGTTCATCGACTCTAGAGCAGCTGCCCGTCGCTAGGTGTATGTCTGTCTGTCTGTGTGTGTGTGTGTGTGTGTCTGTGTGTGTGTGTCTGGAAAAGTTCGTGCGGCCTTGGTGTCTTGAATACACCGCACATACACACGCACACACACACACACACACACACACACACACACACACACACACACACACATACACTGAGATGATGTGCCAAATGGAACGCAAAATGAAGAACAAACACATTACTACGACGCGAACACACAGACACACAAATTACGCGCATACACACACACACAGACAAATTACGCTTCAATATATGCATACACACGACAATGATATGACGTCTATGGTGGTGATTTATGTATACGTGTGTGTGTTTTGTATGTGCGTGTTTGTGTGTGCGTATTTATGTTTGGGTGTGCAATGACGCACAGTATCATATGTGCGTAGGTACATAAACGCCTTCCTATGAACATACATAATCATACACACACACACACACACACAAGCACGCATACACACACATATACACAAATACAGACGCTTCAAACGCCACCACACACACACACACACACACACACACACACACACACACACACACACACACAGAGGAAAACATTATTTCATATGTATGTTTTAACACACATCACAAACGTGTACAATTCCTTAGTTTTCTGCTTGAAGTTGTGATGCGAATTTTTCGCTATGTGATTCAGTAGATGACGGCAGATACATCTGACCTTGAAAATGATAGCCAAACGATAGATGCTTGGATAAATATGATAGAGTGAGCCCCGGATAAAAGAGATTTGTCGGAAGTGGAGGAAAAGTATCTTATATATCCGGGGAAAATTACACCTAAAGTATAGAAAACGGACCCGAAGAAATACTCTCTCATAACCGGGGTTCTCTTATATCCGGGGTTCACTGCATTTTTCACTTCTACACGACGTTCACATGACGCCAACGTACCACACGCTCAGACAGAACAGAAAATCACGCATGATCGACATGACCATGCGTCAGCCTTGTTAGTGGTGTTTACGCACAGAGAGACAGACAGAGAGAGAGAGTGTGTGTGTGTGTGCTTGTGACAGTCATATGCATGCGGATCGATGCACCGCGAGGTCCCTGAGGTGTTGTGCTACCTGGCGCAATCGGTCGTCCAATGACATCGCCACCAACTATGTCGCCACCACACACACGCCACCACACACCAACTCAGACAGACATGAAGGAAGGTCACCATGAACCATACAACACCGACAACGACTCCAAGAGCCGACCCCAGCTCAATTCCTCACGTGGATTTACCTTTTTATCAGAGCCATCCTTTATAGTTTCTCAAGTAGGAGGAAAGGAACCGTGTAGTCTTCATCTCCAATGTTCAAGCGATGTACATTACATCACGACGAAAAATATATATAATACTGGTCGGCCACTCTGTATACGCCCGTGAATATAGTCGATCACACAAACACACCACACAGGCACATACACACACACACACGCACACGAAAACGCGCATGAACATTAATCGACCGTTGGTGGAGTGAGTCAGCACAATGCCGTCCATAAAGAGTGTCCCCAATATGTCCCCGAGTACGACAACCCCGGTTCTGTACTGTAATGTAATGTAACTGAGGCCATTTTCCGTGAGGGAAAACGTGACGCAGATGGCAGAATTAGGAAATACAACAATTTCAACTGTCGTAGATAGCAGATCGACACTGGAACACCAAACATAAACGAAGAGTACGAATAAATAAAAGTCAAATATCTCCAATTGCAGACTATTATTTCAGGATAAGGGATTAGTTGACGAATGTAGCTCGATGAGTGAGTATTTCTTGCAAATGTTCTTAGTTGGCGATGTAATAAATCAGCTTCTGAAACCCCGAGTCTTTACGTTAACGGACTGTCTGACTAGGATGGGTTCGGGTTCGATTTCAAGGCGGTACAACTTGAGCAGGTCACTTATCGACAGCTTGTCTAGTCTAGCAATGAATGACACAAGATATCAACCATGGAGCAAGTCGACTTAGCATATCTTGATGCCTACCCGATTCCTTGAACCCAACATCCTGAAAAATTCACCGAAATATGCGCCATATAATCAAGAGAAACGCCTTCCACATATATAACTGAAGTATGAGTAAGAGTCTTTTAATTATAATTTTGATATCACAATCGCAGCAACAAAGACCAATTTCAAACAGATATCCTGAGCTACTAAGGGGCCCAGTGGCTTAGGGGCTGAAATGTCGTGTCAGTTTTAAGCGGATTCGATCGTCCAAATCTCCGCTTAGGTCCACCGGGAGATACCGCTGTAGAACGGTTCACAACGGATCTTGTATAGTCTCAAAAAGCTGCACGATACACACCAAAACGGCAAAGACCAACAAATTCAACGTTGCTTCTTGGATGAAATCAAACGAAGGACTTTCCGGTGATTTCACTGAGGGCTTGAAACCATGTGATGTCTAGCGGTTTGAGCCGTTGTTCTTAACCTTTGTCAGTGTTCGCACCGTTTTAAAATCACCAGTCAGTTCCCGCACCCCTTGAATTCTCGAGATATTTTTGTTGCAAATTTATCCCTTCATTATAAAAACATATTTGGATATATATCTGCTCGTGCTGTTCAAGAGGCTTAACCAAAAACTTATTTCCAGGAAAATATAGAGCATAGGTAAAATACTTTCTGAAAAATATACTTGCTTTCGCAGGAATCTTCACATCCTTTGGCAACCAGGCTCGAATCAAGACCGGCCCTAAGCATAGGCAAGCTGGGCCGCCGTCTATTGCCTCCGATTAGTGAGGGTCTCGCATTGGACTCACGAGAGTAATTATACATATTGTACCGTCCTGTCTCTGTATTATTCAGAATTTGTTAGTATAGATACTTTGCCGCCATAAAAGCACAGCAAGCTATGGTATTTTTTGGTACCCAGTTTTTATTTTTCGTTTCATCAGGGATCACCAAATTCACCTTGTCTAGGGTCCCCAATTACCTAAGGACGGCTCTGCTCGCACCCTCGATTAAGAACCTCTGTTTTGAACAGCAGTTGTTATGAGACAGCAAAACGCGTCTGACCAGCGCCATCAAGTTGTCATGCCTGCCCCGTACATCCACACGCTCTCAGACAGCGGTGGCACCAGGGTATTCCCCATATGAAAGTGGAGAAGGGAGGCTTGAGGAGAGAGGGTTGAGGAGGGGGCTAAAGAAAAAGTCGCCCGGGGATTGGCGAAGCACGAGAAACTACACTCAAAACGGTCAGGATCATCGGGGAGGGCGGTCACAGAGGAGGCTTGGCACATTTTCTCGGGGTCTTCAGCTACTCCCAGCCGCCCGTTGGCACCGCCACTGCTTTTGGAACATGATCACACGTACACCCGCACGTGTACGTGTGCGTGTGCGTGTGTGTGTGTGTGCGTGTGTGTGATCCAGATGGTTCCGGTGTGACCACCTGCCCAGTGTGAAACAGCTGCCAGCCGTCAACCCCCTGGGTTCGCATTTCACCCCTGTCCTCACAGACACACACACACACACACACACACACCGTATGTACACGCGCGTGTCCGTGCGTGCACTCATAGACACAGACATAATGCGCGCTAAGCATACTCACTCACGCACACGCACACGCACATACGGACGCACAAACACGATTGGTAAGCATATCAACACGCACATGAGCGCTTTTCCGTTGTGACACTGTTGACGGAATCCAACAGAGCACGAGGTCATTGGACTCTGGTGTCTGTATGTCTGTGTGTGTGTATGTGTATGTCTGTGTGTGTGTGTGTGTGTGTGTGTGTGTGCAAATTGGAGCTGTGCGTGAGTGTAGTTACATGGCGAAATGGTGGTTATACAGCAGCGTGTCTGTATGCATGTCTGTGTGTCGGTGGGTGCATGTGACATGATTGTATGCTATATATATACTAGGGCTGGGCAAGAATCGGATTTCTGAGAATCGTCAGAATCGATTTTAACCGACAGCAGAATCGTCAGAATCGAGTCTAGAATCGAGTCTGATGTGTAACCAGGGGAATCTCCCAACATCTCGCACAATGGTTATACGCATACAAATCGAAATACAGTTGCTCCAATTAGGTGTGTTTGGGCTAGAGCAAATGATAGTATATACTAAATAGCTATCGAAAACCTAATTAAATTTCTTGACGCGTGCTAAAATCGCATTGAAACAAACGATGGTTGAACGATTTTATTGAGCGTGCGTGCTGTGGATGTCGGTGTGTTTTGTGTGTGTTCGTGCACAATGGACAGTCACTGGCGGATCCAGGGGTTCAGGAGGATGAAGAGCTCATTAAGAGGTCAAAATATTGTTTGTGTAGAATTTGTTGATATAATCATTATTGCAAATACGTTGCATAGTGATACATGTACATGAATGACAGCCCCCAAGGTTTAGCTCCCCCCTAAAATTATTCAGCTTCTCACAACATTGCGCCTTGTATCCGCTACTGTTAACAATGTGGTGCGTAGAATCAACGCCACCTAGTAGTCTAGGTGGCGTTGGTTGCACGTGTGTTGTAAATCGTGAAGTGCGAGATGTGTCGGTAGATGGAGTGTCTGGTGTATCAGCTCGCCTCTGATTGGCTGAGGTATGTCGTAATGTGTGTATGCGTGTGCGCATGTGTCCTTGCTTTGTCCTCGAGCATCGCACGGAGTTAGTTTGCTCAACAAACTTTTTTGTTTCAGTGTCGTTTGTTTCTGTAGGCGCACGTGGAACAGCAATGAATATTTATATTAGCAATTGAATAAATCTTTCAATTGTTTTCAATCGTTTCGCTGCATAAGCCGTTCTCATGAATCTCCGCTGAGTCACAAATATGACAAATTGCGCTCGCAGTGAAGAAAACTGCGACCGAATTGGCTAATTTGTTATATCCATGATTGCCTCCATTTTCATATTGCAATTTCTCAACTGGATTCGATAATTTTTGGTGCGACACAAATTTCGTCTTGCGCCACCTCATGGCCCTACCAGCGGTGTGTACGTCGATTTCTTTGTTTGTCTGTGTGTCATGTTTGTCCGCGTCATTGTGTTTGTTGTTGGACCATGTGTGCGTGAAATTTTTTGTACGCGTGTCTGGTTCGTCCTGTCCTGTTGTGTCTGTGAGTGTGTGTAGTGTGTGGCTACACCGCCAGAGGGCGTGAGTGTATTAGGCGTGGGTGACGCTAACGGCCGTCAGCCAGTGTGTGTTCAGCAGTCTTGGTTTGTGTGTCGCTCCTGTGTATTTGGGTATCGTGTTCCCTATTATTGTATTGTTGTGTTGTATAATATATCGTACATGGCGCAGCCGCTGCGAGACGACCAACAGCAGAAGCTGGACCAGCTCACAGAGTTGGTGACTCAACTCGCTCGCCAGCAGCTTGCAATGGCAGCCCCCGCCAGCTCGCCTGCAGTCGCCCCACACACCATGGCTCATTGTCAGCCACCAGCCCGTCTGGCCTACGCCGCATCCGCAGCCGACTTTACCTCCTGGAAGGAGCGCGTGCTGGCACACACCACACTGTCAGGCAGTGATAGCCTTAGCCCTGCGCAGCAGCAAGCGCTGCTCACGACACTGCTGGACGACGAGTGGTGCCGCGTCATCCGCCACTCACTGACGTTGCCAGCGACGGCTGATTTGCCCGCCTGCATCCGCCTATTGGAGGAGCATCAGCAGTCGCAGCAGAATGTGCTGGTTGAACGCCGGCGCTTCTTCGCCCGTCGACAACAGGACGGCGAAAATGTGGGCGAATTCTTGCGCTCGCTGCGAGAAATCGCTGCCAGCTGCGATTTTTGCGCTGCCTGCCGCGACGAGCGCTTGCGCGATCAGCTTGTTATGGGGACGTCCGACTCTGCCGCTCTGCACCAGCTCCTGCAAGTCGCGCACAGAGACCTGTCGTTGGACAAGGCACTCAAAATGTGCCAATCGGCTGAGTCGGCCCGCATCAACGCTGCAGCTATGCGAAGCGCCTCGGCCGATGTGACTGGTTCCCCGGTTCCCCGCACAGAGGTCGCTGCTGTACGCCGTCAGCAGCCGCGCATGCGCAGTCAACTGAGCCGACAGTCAGATCATGACGATGGCTCCGCCCCTAGTGTGCGGTGTGGGCAGCATCACCAGTCGGCCCCGTGCCGCGCCGCGGAGAGCTTGTGTCGTCGGTGCGGAAAGCGCGGGCACTACGCGCGCGTCTGCCGCTCTTCACAGTCCCGTGCTGGCCGTCGTCGGGACAATTTCGTCAGAGACGTCGCCGATGACACTGATGATGATGTTGACGATGTTGTGAATGTCAATACACCTGCTTTGTGCTCGTATATCGGCGATGTTATTGATGACATTAAACACACGCGCGTAACCGCTATTAGCATCACCGTTTCTGCAGAGGGCCGCGCGCCGCGCGAGGTTAAGTGGCGATGCGATTCCGGCGCCGATGTGTCGGTAATTGACGCTGGGATTGCGCAGCAACTCGGAGTGGCCAACAATAGTTTGCGCCCACCGCGATCCCGCTTGCGGGTCGCCAACGGTCAGTTACTGCGGTGTCTGGGCACGTGCGAGGCAGTCTTGCGACTCGGTGATGCCTCCTGCCGTTCCACTCTGTACGTGGTGCCGTCAGTGCGCTGTGCTCTGCTCTGCTGGCGGGACGCAGTGGAGCTGCGTCTACTGCACCGGGCATTCCCTCGGCAGATGTCTCACGAACAGCATCTGCAGCAGGTGACCGCTAGACTGGCAGCCACGCCTCGGCAATGCCCACGCTGGATCAACACAGCTCAGCCAACAGCGGCGGATCGTCGTGCGCACAGCGAGCAGCTTATAGCGGCCTTCCCTCGTGTGTTCGCCACGGACGGTCCTCTCCGGGAGATGAAAGGCGGGGCAATGCGGATCGATCTGCGCGATGAAGCGGTGCCGTACAACGTGACGGCTCCTCGCTCCGTGCCGTTCTGTCATCGCGCCCAGGCACAACAGCAGCTGGAGCAACTTCAGCAGCAGGGCGTCATCGAGCCGGTCTCCCACCCAACAGACTGGTGCTCACCCATCGTCGTTGTCGGCAAGCGCAAGGCAGACGGCACGCCAAACGGCTGCCGACTCACGGTAGACTTCACACGCCTCAACCGCTTCGTTCGCCGGCCTACGCATCCGGTTCGCTCGCCTGTGGAGGCTGTGAGCAGTATGGGTCTCGGCAATCGGTGGTTCACCCAGGTGGATGCATTACAAGGGTACTTTCAGGTGCCCTTGCGGCGCGAGGACCGAGACCTCACCACCTTCATCACCCCGTGGGGCCGATTCAGGTTCTGTCGCGCGCCGATGGGCCTAGTCTCCAGCGGCGACGAATTCAACCGACGCGGCGACGTCGCCTTGGCTGGCCTACCCGACTCCTGCAAGATCGTGGACGACGTGCTGGTATATACCGCCAACTACGACGAGCATCTGCAGCGAGTCTGGCAGCTACTACAACGCTGCGACGACGCCGGCGTCACGTTGAACCTGCACAAATTTGTGTTCGCCGCCACGTCCGCCAATTTCTGTGGATTCCACATCAACGCATCTGGATTCACCGTCGACGAAAAAAAAATTCGGGCCCTGGCTGACTTCCCTACACCGACGGACCTGACCTCACTGCGGTCGTTCTTGGGCTTGGCGAATCAGTTTGGCGACTTCTCTGACGCCATCGCTTCTGCTGCCGAGCCCCTGCGTCAGCTGCTCAGCAAAGGCGTCGAGTGGCAGTGGTCGTCACAACACGACGCTGCTTTCACGGCCGTAAAACGCGCGTTGGCCAGCCCGCCCGTGCTTGGCCACTTCGACCCGACAAGGCCCACCATGTTGGAGACGGACGCGGCACGACAGAAAGGCCTCGGGTTTGTCCTCCGCCAGCGGGACGACCAGGGCCGCTGGCAGCTCATCCAGTGTGGGTCGCGATTCATCTCCGACACGGAGAGCCGTTATGCCGTCTGCGAGCTGGAGATGTTGGCCGTGGTGTGGGCCTGCCAGAAATGCCACCAATATCTGGCTGGTCTGCCCACCTTCAATGTGGTCACCGACCACAAGCCGCTGGTGCCCATCCTGAACGAAAAGGCGCTCGGAGACATCTGCAATCCTCGTCTGCAGCGCATGCGTCAGCGTCTACTGCACCTGACCCTTGTCGCCAGCTGGAGGCCAGGAGCACAGCACAACATCGCCGACGCCCTGTCACGCGCACCTTCCCAGCCTGCTGATGCTGACGCGGACGTTGACGAGTGCTCGTCTGGATTCTTCGTCCAGACGTTGGACGCATTCACAGACGCAGACGACCTGGGTCATCGCACGTCACCGATTGACACCACCCTGGAGGCGGTGCGAGCTGCGTCTCTGGCCGACGATGAGTGTCGCCAATTGATGACGTACGTGCTGGGCGGTTTCCCTCAGCACAAACATCTGCTGCCCGCCAGTCTCCACCCATTCTGGGGCGTGCGCGACCAGCTCACTGCCGACCATGGCCTGATCCTGGTCGGCTGCCGCCTGCTTGTGCCTAGGTGTTTGCGGAAGGACACTCTCCGTCGGCTTCACGACAGTCACCAGGGGCAGGCCAGGACTGTGCAACGCGCACGGCAAAATGTCTTCTGGCCGGGCCTGAACAATGAGATCGCCACTGCCGTAGCATCATGTTCGAGATGTCTAGAATACAAAGACAGCCAGCAAAAGGAGCCGTACCTGACGGAACCGCACCCGACACGTCCTTTTGATTCGGTATCCGCGGATTTCTTCCAGCACGCTGGGAAGACCTACCTCGTGTACGCGGACCGGTTCTCCAACTGGCCACTGGTGTTCGACTGTGGCCGTGACACCTCCGCTCACCAGCTGGTGAAGATGCTCCGACATGTGTTCGCCATGACGGGGGTTCCGACCGTACTGTCGTCAGACGGCGGTCCACAGTTCACGGCGCGCCACACCGCCGGATTTCTGCGACTTTGGCACATACGCCATCGTGTCTCCAGTCCGCACTTCCCGTCTTCTAATGGGCACGCTGAGTCTGCCGTGAAACGGGTGAAGCGGCTCATTCAGAAGGCGGCGCACGACGGGAATATCGACACAGACGCCTTTGTCGCCGGTCTGTTGGAGCTGTGTAACGCGCCGGGTGCCGACGGTCGCTCTCCCGCGCAGCTTTTGTACGGCCGCCCCGTGTCGTCCGCCGTTCCCGCGCATCCACGCTCGTTCCTGCCGGAGTGACAGCCGCCCACCGCTGATTGCGACCGGCGAGCGGCGAGCTTGCACAACAAGCAGGTCGCCCAATACAACCGGTCGGCTAAGGTGTTGCCGCCGTTGCGGCCCGGCACTACGGTGGCTCTCCAGGACCCGACATCCGGTCGCTGGGACCGGACTGGCGTGGTCGCCATGACTGGCCGTCGCCGCCAGTACGCTGTGCGCCTGCCACACGGCGGTCTCTACTGGCGCAACCGTAGACACCTGCGACCAGCAGCCAACACACCCTCGCCCGTGGTACAGCCGCCGCCATCTGTTGGTACAGCGCCGCTACCGTCGCAGGAGACAAGAAGCAGCCCCGCATCACCGCCGCCGCCGCCGGGGGAGAATGTGGGCGGCACATCGGAGGCCTCACGAACTCCGCAACTCCGCCGGAGCGCCCGACCGCGCAGACCACCGTCGCATCTGAGCGATTACGTCTGCAGAGCCGACAGCGCCCCCTCCACCACTTGAAGGGGAGATGTAGTGTGTGGCTACACCGCCAGAGGGCGTGAGTGTATTAGGCGTGGGTGACGCTAACGGCCGTCAGCCAGTGTGTGTTCAGCAGTCTTGGTTTGTGTGTCGCTCCTGTGTATTTGGGTATCGTGTTCCCTATTATTGTATTGTTGTGTTGTATAATATATCGTACAGTGTGAATACAGTCGGTCCATGGCATTCACGTTGTTCACTTACACGTTGTTCAGTTGTATAGCTTCGTAACGAGCCAAATCAACATGCAGATGCGGTACAACAAACAATAACTGAAAGCTCGGTCTTAGTCAAGTGCGCAAACTGAATACACAAAATTAAGCATGACTCAATAGAAACAGCAACTAACAATACATATAAATATTAATAACTGAATCACTACACTACACTGAAACATGTATTTATTTGTATATTTAATTCATTTTGAACATTCGCTGTTGAATTATGTTTCACATGCTTCAACTTTCACTTTCTTGGCGTAAGAGGAAATTACGGTTGTTATGGAATTTGTTATGATTTTGATTGAAGTCAAACATAGTTGTAAAAGTATATGTCAAATAATGTGTATAATTATGTGTATAGTGACAAAACTGGAAAATTACCCTCATACACCGATAGTAACATTCTAATACCAGATAGTAACATTTTAAACCTGCAATATAACAAATTGAATAATGAGCGAAGTCGAGTCTGACCAGAGTCGATTTTGAGCGAATCGAACCTGGGCGGATTCGAGTCTGGCCAGAGTCGATTCTGTGGATCGAATCTGAGCGGAGTCGAATCTGGCCAGAGTCGATTCTGCGAATCGAACCTGGGCGGATTCGAATCTGGCCAGAGTCGATTCTGAGATTCGAATCTGGGCGGAGTCGAGTCTGGCCAGAGTCGATTCTGTGAATCGAACCTGGGCGGATTCGAATCTGGCCTGAGTCGATTCTGTGATTCGAATCTGGGCGGAGTCGAGTCTGGCCAGAGTCGATTCTGTGAATCGAACCTTGGCGGATTCGAATATGGCCAGAGTCGATTCTGTGATTCGAATCTGAGCGGGTGGACGATATATCTTATTGAATATTTTATTTACTGTTCATTGTTTCAAATTGAATTTTGTATATTGAATTTTCTATTGTTCGGTTGTTGTTTTTATTCTTGGTTGCTGTTATGGATCAAATCATGTTTTTATTTATCTGTTGGTAGCTGTTGCTTGTTATATATTGACTTATATATTAATATTTATTCCCACCTATTCATATTTATTGTTTGATATTTATTGAATAATACATTTACTTGCTGTGGATAGTTTGTGGATAGTGGAGGAGTTTAGGTGAAATGAAACAATGGAGTGATCTTATCCAGATCTTTCCAGATCTTTTGGGCGCTTCCGGTACATGGGAGTCACCGCAGGGTGGTAATAGTGCTTGCACTCATCCCATGCTACTGGATTTGCCTGTAATTAATAATAATACTAATTTTAGCATACCGAAATGGAGTACCTCAATAACACCGAGAGCAGTACCCCCAATAACTATGTGTTGACTATAAAACCTCTGGTGTAGGTACAGCCGCTATATATATCAAATTTCCATCCGTGTATTCATATGCTGGAATATACCAACACGGTTGTTATTACCGATTATCAGCCTAAAATCATGGCGCATCCATAATACAAAGTTCAATACATACAGCGTGGGCGGATCTACTGACACTGTTCAATCGAGTCATCCCACACACATACACACAGACACTCGCACACAATCACACATATATCCATGTACAGTGGAACCTCGACATACGAGATTAATTCGTTCCCGGATCGTGCTCGTATCTCGAATTTCTCGTATCTCGAGCGAAGTTATCCGATAAGAAATAACTGAAAACCAATTAATCCGTTCCTGGCCTCCCAAAATTTTTCAAGTTAACCCTAAATAACTATGAACACATCTTCCTGATCACTACAAACACAAACACTAAACACACAAATTTATTACTAAAACACAAACACAACTGATTGCTAGATAATATGATATTAAAGAAATAAAATGCGAGTTAATTATCAGCACGAACGGAGGTGTATGCGTTTTTAATTATTTTCACTTTCTTTTGCCCTTTTAGCTGGACTCGCAGCACTTTCACTTTCTATAGGTATTTCGAAGAAAAACTTATCCAAGGAGGTTTATCTCTGCCTCCCTTTCAAAATGGTACGGAAATGTGTAAGGCAAGTGTCATTAAAGAGAGCTGCAGCACGACTAGTAGTCACTTTTTCTAGGTGTTTCTTTTCAACGAAAGCAGCAATTTCCTCCCATTTAGCCAATACCTCTCTAATCTCCTTTGTGGACGTCCCCTTCTCCAGCATCTCCTCCTCTTCGCTGCTGATCTCTTGCAACACCTCCGTCTGTTGCATTGCCTGTACTTCCTTCAACTCCTCTGTTGTCATCTCCTCAGCGTGCTCCTGCACAAGCTCGATGATATCCGCCTCATCTACCTCCAGCCCCATGGATTTTCCGAGGGAAACAATCTCGTCCAGCACCACCTCGGGCCCAGGTTCGACGTCAAGCCCTTCGAAGTCGCTTTCAGGGATACAATCGGGCCACAATTTGTTCCAGGCAGAATTCAATGTACGTGTCGTAATGCCCTGCCATGCAGCATCAATCATTTTCAGAGCTATGGCAATGTTGAAATGTTCCTTCCAAAACTCACGAAGGGTCATCTGACTATTGTCCGTGATTTCAAAGCATCGTCGGAACAAATGTTTGGTATACAGTTTTTTGAAGTTTGAGATCACCTGCTGATCCATGGGCTGGAGGATTGAAGTGGTGTTGGGGGGGAGGAAAATCACCCGAATGAACTTGAAATCTTCCATTATGTCGTCTTCCAGGCCATGGAGGTGTGCGGGAGCGTTGTCTAGAACAAGCAAACATTTCAAGGGAAGGTCATTCTCCTGGAGATACTGCTTCACTGAAGGGCCAAAGACTAGATTTACCCATTCAGTGTAGAACTGCCGGGTCACCCACGCTTTTGCATTTGCCCTCCACATCACCTGTAGCCTCTCTTTCAAGACTTTATGAGTCTTAAATGCGCGCGGGTTCTCTGCATGGTACACCAGCAGTGGCTTTACTTTGCAGTCACCGCTGGCATTAGCACACACTGCTAAGGTTAGACGATCTTTCATTGGCTTGTGGCCCGGCAGTTTTTTATCCTCAGCGGTGATGAATGTCCTGCGTGGCATTTTCTTCCAAAAAAGGCCCGTCTCGTCGCAGTTAAACACTTGTTGCGGGATATAACCTTCTTCCGAAATTAGTTAAGCGAAGCGTGTGTAAACTCCTCCGCGGCTTTGGTATCTGCACTCGCTGCTTCGCCATGCCGTACCACAGAGTGGATGCCTGTCCTTTTCTTGAATTTCTCAAACCAGCCATGGCTTGCCTTGAAATACACTCCACGTGTACCCGACGATGTCTCACCCTCTGTTGACGCTGCCTCACGTTGTAGGTCCTTGTAGATGGACAGCGCTTTCTCGGAGACGATGTTCTCCGTGACGGTATCTCCTGCCAGCTCCTTGTCACGTATCCACAACAACAGAAGTCTCCCCATCTCGTCATGGATGTCGGTCCTCATTTTGGAAAGAATAGTCACTCCCTTGCTCGGTTTCATAGCTGTTATGGCATCTTTCTGTTTCAATATTGTACAGATCGTGGATGATGACCGATTGTACTGCTTTACGAGATCACTCACACGAACACCACGCTCATGTTTGTCTATTACCTCTTGCTTCATTTCGATTGACATCATCCTCTTTTTCTTCTCAGAAGACGCCTTTCCATCTCCTTCTTTAGAACTCATGATTAATGTCACATAAAAAGCCACAAAAAGGAGATAAATGTGATAAAACCCACACAACACAAGAGCGCGGGATCAGACCTGTATGGCGGGGAAACACACGTGCTTACTGCTGGGACGAGCGCTGGGCAGGGTTGCCAGGTGTCACGACCGAAAAAAATGGCAAACTTGCAACTAAGAAAAGACAAAAAGGACAAACAATATTTTGCAAGTCAGGAAAGACTGTCATTGAAATTTTTTTTACAACAAACATGGCAGTCCTGGCGCTAGGTGGCCTCGATCGCTCGGCCACCTAGCGGGAGCATCTGAAATGCTCGTAACTCGAATTTTCACTCGTATGTAGAGCACGATTTTTGCTCGAAAGACCGCTCGTATCTCGAGTTTCTCGTAAGTAGAGCAGCTCGTATGTCGAGGTTCCACTGTATATGCATTGATGACTGCTATTGCCATCTAGTGGTGCAGCGGTCAAACTCTGGCCAGTCGCAGTGTTAATACAGTATATCCCGGTAAAATTAAATTAATTTAATACTAAACGAAGTTTTATCCATATGCATTCTCCGATTTTAGTGTTTTATTAGAGTGAATCTTCAAATAAAGTCAACCAAGAAAATGTCAGAATCGATCTTGACGAATCAGACTCGATTCTGCAGCCCGGTCACTAGAATCGCTAGAATCGATTTTGGAGTCGATTCTCGCCCACCCCTAATATATACTGGCATCAGTACGCGTGTACTCGTTCCATGCACGAGCGCACGCACATGTACCAAATACTTTATTATTCATACACACACACACACACACACACACACACACACACACACATCGACCAAACACAAATGACCCATGCACACACACAAACACACAAACACACACGTACATGAATACACGATTCATCGTGCACCATTGTAATTCAACAATAAAAATTAGAATACACACACGTGCAGACACGCACACACACACACACACATGCATTTACTGGAATAGATATAAGTTCACAGATAAACTCGAAAGGTGAAAAGTTTGGCTGGTAGCCAAGGGGCTAAAACACGCGTTTTGTGCCCGAGAGGTCTGGGGTTCGATTCCCTAACGGTCTAGCACGTCTCCCAAAGTTATAGTCCAATTTCCACAAGACGGGTTTACCGTGTGTGGTTGTAGTTGTGCGTTTTTCTGCGTGTTGGACGTGACTACGAATTTTCACGCAAACATAGGTTTCTAATGTGAAATTATAATCATATATATTTCATTAAATGGTAGTAAGTTGTCTCAACACCTCCTCAATACTGATACAATTATGAATACAATGGCCAAAGTTAGTGATTGTAATTACTACTGAATGTTTCCCTTCTGTAGCGAAAACAGTCACAATAAGTTGTTGGTTAATTCACAGACATTCCCAATTTTGTCCGATCTCAAACGTTTTGCCGATTGCAAATCCTAAATTGCCACTTGAAGGTGCGTCTAATACTCGCCAATTGCCTCCTGAATAATCCGAAACTCCATTTAAATCAATTTCCATCAAGCGTCAGCGTATATCTTTTGAAAAAAGACAATATATAGACAGAGAAAGCATGATCTAGCACAGGTTCATCAGTACAAAGGAACTAATTGAATTATTGAATCCTTTAATCATTCCACCGCTGACAAAACGAGGTAAATCAACAAAAAGAAGACGCAAAAAACGAAAATATTACATGTATCGCTTGGAATAACCTAACGTTTATTCGTATAGACTGGTTGTTTTTTTGAGAAAACTGCGCATTGTATTACAATGAATGAATACATTCTGCTTTGTTTGGCTAAACATAGGTTATTCGGTAGTTACTCGACAGCCAATAGTGAAACACATGCTGATTCATTGTTTCTCGCAATATCACATCTTTCCTCGCCTAATCAGCGGCGAGAAAGTAACGACATCAACGAATCAAGCAGACAAAAATATACAATTTGAGCGCGCGTATAAATAAATGGGAACATTGTTGAGGTATGCTGCGTGGATATGCCCAGTTTCTGGAAGCAATCCATTTCGAGTGATGACGTGCGCCGGTCGCACTCCAGTGTTGCATAGCGAAATGCACAAATATCGTGCATGAATGCAACCAAGCAGTGGACGTAACCGACGCCACGGCGTCTTGTTGCAATTACAGCCGATTTTCACGAAAGACCGGAACGCACGCGCGCTTACGATTTCTAGGAAGGAATTGATCTGCAGACCAGTGTTGTATGAGCTACAACGTCAAAAAAAAATCAAATTCCAGGAACAAGAAATGAAGGTACTTCGTGTCAATATCCTTGATCAGCATTGGTGACGAAGACTCAGAAACATGAGACAAACCACCATAAGAACCTATTGCCGCCTATTACTCGGGCTTGGCAATTGTAAGGCTCCTTGTAAAAAAAATGATTTTCGATCCGTTCGTATGTCCTTGTTTGTATCAACAGCCTTTTTGTGTACACACTCGTTTGCTGACAGTGTGTGTTTGTGTGTGTGTGTGTGTGTTTGTGTGTGTGTGTGTGTGTGTGTGTGTGTGTGTGTGTGTGTGTGTTTGTGTGTTTGTGCTTGATTTTCCTGCATTCCTCTCATCTCCTATCTCTAATGTTGGCGGCTTTGTGTGTGTGTTGGGAGCAGGTGATACCATACACACACTTCGTATGAGCCTTTTTGCTAAGGTATTGTTCGCTGCAGCTCTGCCCAGTCACGTGACGTATACGTGCAGATGGTGAGGACTGGCCAACAACAAGGACTCAAGTGAGAACGAAAGAATGAGAAAAAGAAGTGTGAGAGAGAGAGAGAGAGGTAACAAAAACGGGGACAAGAAATGGGGTCACTTTTTCGACAACGACAAGAGCGAAAGAGTGAACGTTTTTCATATAACGCGATATTCCGTCAAGCAAATCATTATTCTCTGTCGGACATTCACACAGACATGACATATCAGATGGTTTACAGGTCAGGAGAGGATTCTAGGACAAATGCTGATTATAGAGATAAATCTTTGCAGGTTCATTCTCCACTTCATGTACAGAAACACACATGCATACTCCATCTCTAGACAATTTCCGCTATTTCTATATTCAACCAATTCAGCGGTAGCAATGACTTTTGTAGTTAATTTCAAAACAAAACAAAATCATGCAGATATACAAATTGTTTTGGGACTATCAGTGGATGATTTCACAGGTAGAGGTCAAGTGGGTTCTCATACATCTTGGACCTAAAGGGGCATTCGGAGCCTCAGGAAAACTTGTGATGTTGTGCCTTTGTGCCATTGTTTTGAAACTGGCACAAGAAGATATTCACAGAATAAACGTTATTTGATATGGTTCGCAAGCAAATTTATGCGACACACTGACAACACACACACACACACACACACACACACACACACACACACGGTGAATATTGATTCTTGCTAGATCCGCGCGTGTGTGTGTGTGTGTTTGTATGTACGGTGATTGACAAATGCATGTACTGTCGATAAACCGAGATTAAATATAATGAAATTGGATGAACGCCAACACTTGCTGGGTAATGCGACACTGACATTCACCAGAAGCAAACACACACACACACACACACACACACAAACACAAACACACACACAAAGCGTGCGAAGATCGATGACCGACAGAGGGATAAATAAACAAAAACCAAGTTTAGCTTTCAATTATTCGTGCTGGAGACAGACAGCAGCAAGTTAGGCGAAGACATTTCAGCCCTAGAAAAGTACTAGCCCAAAAAGATCCGGCTCATTTTGCGTTCAGATACGAACAAATTAGTAGAAATTCCATATATAATACTGGTATGTTGGAATGCTTCCACCAAGAAGGTTAAAACTGTTTAATAAGATATGAAATATTCCTACAGTGGCTAATTATCAACGTTGGAAGCGACTGAACCTGTTGTCAACATTGTGTAGATTTAGAGCCACATTAAGTACATGAATGTAACTTGTG
>OU696573.1:1882500-1945000 GCA_916048095.2 Sacculina carcini
AACATGATAAATTAAATTCTGTAATACGTATTGTATTCTTGTATTTCTCAAACTGGGGCCACCGCATGGTGGTAATAGTGCACTTGCACTCTTACCCCATGCTACTGGACTTGCCTGTAATTAATAATATAAAAGCTAATAATGTAGACACCTGTCCAAATGTAAACAAATAAGCCAAATAAATGTATTCCCGCTACACACATACACACACACAGACACAAATATATCAGTTATAGGTGAACACACTGTCATCGAACATCTCATCACAATGATCAGACACACAGACATCAATATCACAAAATAAAACCGACACACACACGCGGGATTGGCAAGTATTGCCGAAGTGACGTCAGCTCACGGCGTGACGTAATATCAGACGACGTGATTACATGTATATAGATGAACGCACATCACACACACACACAAGCATAACACCGACGGACATCTGATTATACGTTCGTTTGTGTGTGTGTGCGCGTGTGTGTGTGTATGTGTGTATGTCGAGGTCGCCATTCGACACGGGGTCTGACTCAACAACATAGAAAAATACATGTTCCCACACACACACACACACACACACACACATACACATGAACGAATAGCGTAGTGGCTGAACCAACGCCGTGTGTCAAAGGTACGCGGTTCGAATCCTGGTCCGGGTTTGTTTTATCAACACCTCCGCTTGAGTATAGCGGGAGTTATCGCTGTAGATGGGATCACAGCGGGGCGTGACATATATAGCCTCAACAGGCTGGTGCGCGCGCATAGAATGACAACACACACACACACACATACACACACACACAGACAGACATTCAGACGAACTAACAAAAACATGCACAAGGTCGGTGACTGAAAGGTCAGGAGAATCCAAGGATACAGCCTTCTTCCCTTTCGCTCTGAAATGGCCAATTGACATCGTCCTAATAAGCGAATGCGATCATTATCCTTGTGTTCATAGTCCATATTTCTTCCCGAGCTAGAAGTGAGCGTAGACGCTATATCAAAACTAAGATATGAAGCAAAAAGAGTGTATGTTCTGCGATCAAGACGAGTCTTGATGTGAATCACGATGATGAAACTGCCAAACACACACACACACACACACACATACACCAGGAGAAAAAAAGATAACTTGATAGTAGACATAGTAGTCAGAGCCGTAGCAACCGCCCCCCGTACCCCCCGGCTGGGGGGCCCTGAATTTTGAGGGCCCCCGTTGCTTCACGTATGATATTAAAATTTAACATATTTATTATGTATAGCCTTTACCTTTTTGCTCAGATGATTTCACCTGAGCTTGTAATATGTGATTATGTATAATAAATACATTCAATATTTGGAGATTTATTTATAATGGGGGCCCCAAGTGTTGCCTTCGGGGAGGGGGGTCCATAATTCCTCGCAACGGCTCTGATAGGAGTAGATAGTAGACCAGTGGACATAAGACTGTAGATACAGACGAATGGAAGGTAAAGCAACAGAGCTACAGTTACTGAAGTAAACTCACAGTATGAAAGACATTAATAAGTACAGTTTCCCGTACACAGAGTCATCAACGAGTGGAGTAAGCTATCCAAGAACTATGTAGAACAGTGCTTCTTGAACCTGTTGGGAATTCCCCACTGGTAGGGAATTAAAGAGTTGCCAAGTGGGAAGCTAAAGGTTGGACAAAAAGACGAATGTGTGTTTTACCAATTCAAATAAATTTATTTTTGTTTCTAATACCCTCTTGACATTTACTTTGATGTAACAAATGAATTTATGAGAATTTATCAGCGCTGTTGTAGAAAATGAAGAGATGGTTGATTAAGAAGTGGGGAATCAGAGAAAAAAGGTTAAGAATCACTGATGTAAAATGGAAACATGGTCTTATCTGAGTAAGAGG
Source organism: Sacculina carcini (assembly GCA_916048095.2). Lineage (NCBI taxonomy): Eukaryota > Metazoa > Arthropoda > Thecostraca > Sacculinidae > Sacculina > Sacculina carcini. Next base: position 1,884,389 of record OU696573.1, read on the forward strand.
TGGTAACACAATACATGCACGTATGTACACATATTTATTGTAGCTTGCATTTTAGCCAAATTGGTGATATCAAAGAGTCACCGAAACAGTCGTTACTTTTACATTCAAATTCGAGCACATTCCGAACAGTAAAGGTACGAAATAAAACAGCGAACAAAAGACAAACAGTCAGACAGCAAATAAGTGAATAAATTATGGAAAAAAACTTCCAAATAATATACAGCATGTATATCGGCATATATTGCATATAGATGTATATTCTATATTCAAACTAAGATCAGACAAAGAAGAAGTTGAATGTAAATGGTGTTGTTTTCGAAAGTTCCACCCGAATTTCTAACGAAATCAGTTGATGAAACTTCAACGACGAGAATTCATTCAGTTCATAGTGAATCATGACTTGGAACGCATCGTTAATCCCTTCAACCAGGTGCTTACACGGTCGCGTGGACAAACATAATACCGTCTAGAAGCAAATAATAAACCATCCGCTAAACAAAGACAGCCTACGCTTGAATCGACACACGCGTACACATAAGAATCAGTACAGGATCCATGAGTAACATGAGAGGGAAAGGAAATAGAATGAGAGGTAAGACAGGGAAAGGAAAGAGAGTGAGAGGTAAGCTTCCTATACCTTTCCTTTCCCTCTCTCAAGGAAGGGAGCTCAAGACTCTGAGTCTGGCGATGCTCCATAAATTGTACTCTCCCAGAACTCAACATTACGAACAATCTGCACCTCTTCAATGTGCACAAATTCTCAATTGTCACGGTTATTTCTAGAGAGCTACAACGCACACAAACAAGACACAATGGAGCACACAAACACCCTAGCGCGTGCTAATGACGAACGAAGGCCAATAATTGGAGGAGAACAGAGGTTAGGAGGATGGAGGGTGGAGGGAGAGAGCCACAACTCAGACAATTCCGTAATGTCGACGTGAGAGCGTGATTTACGACCGTCAGCCCTCGACACTGTCGTGCACATTACGGCAGTTCAGCGGTGCAGCGTTGCAACTGCACAATATCCACTGCACAAAGCCTACACCGTCTGCGCAGCGCAATACGTCTTCAAGTCGCATAAGCAATGTTCGTCCTGTGTACGTGCACAGGTTTGCTGCGCTCGCTCGGTTGCGTTGGTTTTGTTTTCAACAATGAACCAAGGTGTGTCGTCATTAGACCGACGACAGAAAAACAAAACACTCGATAAGATTCGACCGCTGATATGCAGAAGGTGATGTTGACAACTATAGGTGCTAATGTGTGTCTCAAGTGAACACTGCCTCTAAGACAAAAACAACCTCTCTTTCATCACAACCCAGCCTTTTTCAGTGGTCGACGTTTCGCTTGTCGTCCAACATCACCATCATATGATCATTTTAGTTTGACCAACAACTACGCGGAAGTCTGAGAAAAGCATATAGTGCAGTGGCTCTTGTGGAGGAACCTGTGGAGGAAATTCCCTAATGGTGGGGAATGGAAGAGTTGCCAAGTGGGCAGCTAAACGTCGGACAGAACAGGACAACTATTTGTGTTTTTATCAACTCAAATTCCTATATATTTGTTTCTAATGACGTCTTAACATTGACTTTGATGGAACAACTGAATTTATTTAATTTATCAGCGCTGTTGTGTGGAAAATGAAGAGTTGGCTGATTAAGAAGTGGGGAATCCGTGAGAAAAAGGTTAAGAACCATTCGTCTAGTGGATAATACCTGGAGGGAGTTGCGATTATTGGTCAAAAAGTCCCTTGTTTCACCCTACACGATCACTTATCGAGCAATCATCTCTTGACAGTGTCTGCCTTCAGTTCCAACCAGCTGCCCAACCAGTGCAGTGTGCCCTCACCAATGTTGTGTGTTCGCTGTGTCAGTGTGCGATCCGTCTGCATCAGGCGTCATCGATCCGAAGGGGAGACCGACCCCGACAGGCTTGAACACACACCGAGAGAACAGAGATAGAAAGAGACTGGGAGCTGGTGAAGAGGGACATACCCAGAGTACAGGAAGAACGGTAGATAATGGAGGAAATGGGGAGCAGACGGAGAATAGGAAAGGAGGAGGAAAGGAAGAGGAAAAGGAGGATATATCCGGAGATAGAGCCAAAACGCCACGATCAGGATTTGCCGTGGCAAATGGAAGTGCATGCACACACACACACACACACACACACACACAGACAAGCAAACACACGCACACAAGTCAACGCATACGACATGCAGGTAACGTACACACACACACACACACATATATCCAGACACATCAAGCGGAACAGGGGAGAGACCTGGATCGATAATACCATATTCTCTTCACAACAAACAAACACGAACACACACACACACACACACACGAACGCACAGAAAAGACAATCGCTCAAACAGAATAAGCCAGATAACAGAGGCAAAACAAGAGCAAATGGAAAAAGCGGTGTGTGTGTGTGTTTGTGTGTGTGTGTGTCTCCATATGGCACAGAATGGCAAATTATATCATTGACAACAGGTTCCGCCAGCTAATCTCGGACAGACAGACAGACACACACCATAACCGGCTGCGCCAACATTTGTCGATACAGCGCCATACCAAGTTATATGTGGAAATTGTAGCCAGGAAATATCAGTGGAGATTTAATATCACAAAAAGCATGCCTAATATATGATGTATTGGGTCACTATATTGTCGTGTAGAATGTACACGGCCTTCGTCCTTACAAAATTGAATTGAAATAAAATAAAATACAGTCAGCAATGTTTATAAAATTGGTTAAATTAGTTACCGAATTAGATTGGGATAATTTTTTCTCAATATTTCCAATATTCCAGTCTGAAAGAATCACGGGTGATAAGTCGTGATTTGATAGCACAAAAATTGAGAACACTTTGAGAAAAAACTTCCAAATATTCACTCGATGGCTGAATTAATCAAGAAGATTAAAAATAATTTACTCAATACATATTAGCGTGTTGCTTGCTTTGTTGGAACTCTTGTTTGAAAGTTATTGTTGTAGTTGAATGTATTTCAGAATCACTGTGTTCAATGCACATTTTTTGGTATGCTACTCATTTCCGTGTTTGTGTATTGTTATCATGTTTTTATCGTTACTTTTTGGCAAACATACTCTAAGCAAGAACACATACACAGACACACACAAACAGACATATAACACAGACACACACGTACAGACACACAACACACGTACATACACATAGACACACACACATACACACAAACAGACGCATAACACACAGACACACACAAACAGACACACGTACAGAAACACACACGTACAGAAACACACAGATGTCGACCCTGGCAACACGCTAGCAACAAACCCCGGCCGCCCATCCCCACCGTACTGCCAGTAACAACTCGCTTGCAATTTCACCACACAATTTCACCCAGTAGTGCTAAAGGGGCTGGGCTGGGCTGGGGGGGGTTGCAATTTCACAGTGCAACGCAACAGGCCATCTGGGGGGGGGGGGGGTAGGGGAGTTTGGGGGGGGGGTCTGTCTGGTGTTTTATGACCATTCGACCCGTCGTATTACTTTGACGTGGCTATAAAGCGCAGCCGTGTGTCTGTATGTGAGTGTGTGTGTGTGTCTGTATGTGTGTGTGTGTGTGTGTGTGTGTGTGTGTGTGTGTCAGTGTGTGTGTATGCTAGAATGGCAGGTCCAATATTTGAAAACATCGAAGCGCTACCAAACATTAATCTAGCCAAAAACAGCCGTCATTACGGCATGTGGTATAAAAAAACACATGGGCGTAAATCCTGGGGGTATGCGTGGTATATACCCCACCGATATACCCCGACAAATTGGCTAGGGGTGATGAATGAGCAATTATACCCCCCTGGAATTCCGCTGAATTCAGTTCATTGGCAGTATATTGTCATAGAAAATCAGCATAGCAAAAAGTAACAATACACGACAAATGTGTGTGTGTGTGTGTGTGTGTGTGTGTGTGTGTGTGTGTGTGTGTGTGTGTGTGTGTATGTGTGTGTGAGTGTGTGTGTGTGTGTGTGCAATTATATGTAATCTACTTTTCATTGAGGTATTTGTGTGTTGTGATTGACTAGACATATAATAGTTGAGGGTTCCATATGCAATTGGCCAACTGAGTCAACTTTGAACACTAATGCATGATGGCTGTCATCCCCCCGAGCCTCGACACACAAATCTAAACCCCTGTTCAAAAACGTACTAACAAAACACACACGCTCAGCAGAAACACGTGACAGAAACATACAGCAGAAACACGTGACAGAAACACAGAGCAGAAACACGTGACAGAAACATAGAGCAGAAACATACAGCAGAAACATAGAGCAGAAGCATGTGGTAGAAACATGTGGTAGAAACACGTGACAGAAACATACAGCAGAAACATAGAACAGAAACACGTGATAGAAACATAGAGAAGAAACACGTGAAAGAAACATAGAGCAGAAACATGTGGTAGAAACACGTGACAGAAACATACAGCAGAAACATAGAACAGAAACACGTGATAGAAACATACAGCAGAAACACGTGACAGAAACATAGAGCAGAAACACGTGACAGAAACATAGAGCAGAAACACGTGACAGAAACATAGAGCAGAAACACGTGACAAAAACATAGAGCAGAAACACGTGGTAGAAACACGTGACAGAAACATAGAGCAGAAACACGTGGTAGAAACACGTGACAGAAACATAGAGCAGAAACACGTGGTAGAAACACGTGGTAGAAACACGTGGACAGAAACACGTGATAGAAACATAGAACAGAAACACGTGGTAGAAACACGTGGACAGAAACACGTGGACAGTAGAAACACGTGATAGAAACATAGAACAGAAACACGTGGACAGAAACACGTGGACAGAAACAGGTGGACAGTAGAAACACGTGATAGAAACATAGAACAGAAACACGTGGTAGAAACATACAGCAGAAACACGTGGACAGAAACACGTGGTGGAAACACGTGGACAGTAGAAACACGTGACAGAAACATAGAACAGAAACACGTGACAGAAACAAGTGGTAGAAACACGTGGACAGTAGAAACACGTACCGTTAAGACGAGTTGGGTTGGTGTTTGTATAGATCGTAGAGTACACAACATAATCGATGTAGGGGCAGACCCACCACGTTGTAATAATCACCCTCAATATGACTAACTAATGAACCTCCCAGCGCCTGAATCCCGTAACCTCCCGCCTTATCACTTAAAACACACACACACACATACGTTTGTTGAAAATGATTGTGGTGAAAATTATCAGCATTATCGGCGGTATAATAAAGAGTTGATTATAACTGAAAATTGCGTTCGTTTTGGCTTTTAGGATTTGTGTTGGCTTTTGTGGATGATTGAAAGCTACAGGTAAAACTTTATTTGTTTTCATTGCAAATTGGTTATAATACCACTATGACATATACGTAGTATGTATATGACAGCATAATTAAAATGCCAACCACCTAATAATTATGAATATCATTGATAATAATATTAATTACAGGCAAATTCAGTAGCATGGAGGACGAGGAAGATGAAGGCTAATGCAAAAAAGAAATGGAAGAAACAAAAACCAAATGAAATTACCACATCAAATAGCTAAATAAAAATGCACATAATCAATAGTGACAAAAGTTCATGAAATTCACACGCCCTTTCAAAATTATCAAACTTCAAAAATTGCATAATTATAAAATATACAACTAATATTAAAATTGATTAAAAAAATTCAAAATTTCACAAATCTAGCTTTTTCATAATCCTACCGATACTAAATACGATATGATAAATACGATACGATAAATACTAAATATGATACTAAATAGTATCATAATTTCAGCTGTGAGAATTGTTCAACTAACAGAGGTTCGTTTGTCGCCACATAGGCCGAAATCACGTGTGACGTCAGCGTTGCCATGGTGACGCGTGTCATCTCGCTGAAGCAGACATTTTGCCAGGCGGCGTGGTCGTCGTCATGGCAACCACGATGCAGCACACATACGCCACTGTACACCTGGTGAGTGCGACCGCTCAAACTGTACAAGAGCAAGTAACAATAACAATGTTTTCTCACTGATTCACTCCACTTCTTAATATGAGCCATCTCATCTCTTCATTTTCCACACACAACACAGCGCTGATAAATTCAATAAATTCAGTTGTTACATCAAAGTAGATGTCATTAGAGGTAATTAGAAACAAAAATAGACGAATTGATAAAAACACACACATAGTTGTCCTGTTCTGTCCGACCTTTAGCTTCCCACTTGGCAACTCTTCCATTCCCCACCAGGCAGGGGAATTTCGCACACACAGGTTGAGAACCACTGCAATAGCCGATACAACGGGACAGTTTTACTAAGAGAAGCTAGAAGAAGCTTGTTCCATGTAGCATTGTAGAAAACGTGTCCCATAACAGTTCTACATCGGTCACATAAAATATCCACGCAAAAACGCATTTGTAAATGAATTTGTGATTGAATACTCAAGAATACTACCGTAAGATAAATCACAGAATAAGCAGGTATAACACTACGCCCGACACACACACACACACACAAAATAGCTTTCAGTGGCGCATCCAGTGTGCAATTTTGGGGGGCTGAATTATATATGAGTGACTAGGTAGCGTGTGAAGGTCATGACTTTGGGCATTTTTCAATGATATAAACACACACATTTACACACACACAATAATACGCGATTAAGCTTTGCGATAATGCTTATATCAACAAATTCTACACGAAGATAATTTGTATTCACCTTTTTAGTGAACCTCTTGATAATGAGCAGTTGATGGAAAGATTTTGGGGGGGGGGGAACTTCAGCCCCTGGGGATAGCGCAAGACGAGGTGATTTGAGCCGGGATAGTCACCTGGTGATCATATCGTGCGCGTGCTGACGAGAAGTCGGCTTGCCAAACACACGACCATCTAACGTGACAACAGTGTCCGCCGCCAGGATCACATCAGCAGCGTTGGCACCTTCTGTGCTCTCCACACGAGCACACACCTCGTCCACAAACACACACGGATATCAATATTTGCGATTCGAGTTAATCGGGTGGATGAACGTTTGTCGTCGCTTGTCTTCTGCTGAGGTTCCAATACGTTTAGACAAGAATCGAATTGGAGTTCACATAGAAGACATCTTGAAAGACAGTTTGAATGCATACAATGCACAAACTAAACTGTTGATCTTTCTGACTAAACGAATATTTGTCAATTTTTCTTTCTGCGTCTTTTCCGTGCAAGCAGATTTGCCAGTGTAGTGAAATATATTACCCGGCAATTTTATGAGAATTTAATTACCTGCATTGTCTGTTGTTACTGTTGTTGTATATACTGCTGATTGTATCGTCGATGTGTGTAGCTGTTTGTTTGTTTGTTTACAGCATGATTCTATACGTTTATTATTGGTAGAAGTTACGTTGATTAATATAATGGAAATTCTGGACATTGAATTATTCACTAGAGCCAGTAATTAGTAATAATAATAAAAAATGGAGCGGTAGCAAGTAAGCTCGGGAGTTGCGCCACTCAGCTTACTTCATTGGCCTTCCGACGAGCGAGTTCTTCGACAAATGCAGCCGGAGAGTCGAAATTGGCGAACTTCACCAGTTCTTCATCGTAGTCGGACGGCACCACCTTGACGTCAAGGCACTGAAGGAACCCCAGGCAAGACAATGTGTGAGTGGATTAAATTGTCCTGAACTCGTCCGATTAACTTGTCTGAACTAGCGCATACGATAATGATGGGATATGGAACACAAACATTGAAACACAGAAAAACAGGGTACGACTTCAAGATTAAGCAATATTATTTAATCAAAAATGGAAATATAAAATATTATTATTATTATTAAATATATTATTTAATCAAAATGAAAATTGCAAATATAAATACAAAATACGCACTTTGTATTTACTTTTATTCTAAATGTACAACACGTAGGACAACCCCCTTTAATAATTTCAGAAATGTTGAGCACACTCACAGACAGATTTTCACATAACCGCTAACCATTTGTTCAAGCAGCTCACGTCTACGAGGTGAGCCGCTCGCCAAAATTATGCGCTTCGACGCCAAAATGTGTTTTATCGGCTGCAGCATTTTGGGTGTTAAGTTCCGATGCGTGTACGCCACTGAAAATAGCTTTATTTCATCAGAACAATGTGCTTTTCGTGTCAATATTACATGTATTACATATTACATGTAACTTGAATATCAGTAAACAAAATATAGAAACAAATAACACGCGTACGCAATTCGAGCCGCGTACAGTTCGTACTTTTTGCGTTACTTATGGCTGACGTTGCATTTAATATATAATAATTATTTTACCAAAATAGATATTAAGACCTAATTTATCGTAAATATTTGAAAATATGTATAACCACGTACTATTTATAAAATTCTCATATTTTATATTACACTAGACACGCATTTCTGCTAGAAATAGCAAAGCCAGGGACCTTAATTACAAATACCTACAAATAGCATTATCTTCAATTTATTCACAGTGTGGACGTGAGTGTAATTCAATAATTATGCATAGTTAATTGATAATTATTTATTTATGTTTATTTTTTTCTTACTTTGCTTGCACTATTTTTTTATTTCCCCATCGATTCCTGCGGCAAAAACCGAATAAGCTTCTAATTAGTCAACCTCATTTCCCGTGCACCCCATTCCACATATCTTATCGTCAATTCCTAAATGTTTCAACAGCCATTGTAACATTTATCGAAACTCAATGCATTAGTCAATATCGACTCAAATTGCTAACTTGTTTTTCAGGTTTTGGCTAATACGATGGATATTGAATCCTCACTGATCGAGACGATGGAGGAATGCCTCAACTTATTCGAAGATATCGAGAAATGTATAGATGTAGAATCCAGGGATAAATTGATACATCGGATCAAGTCGCTATTAGCACCTGTTCCGTCGCTTGAGATATCAAGCGGACAGGAAAGACCTGCTGATATGTGCCTGGAAATCACCTCAGCGCTGTGGAATGTGACAATCAGCGAGACACTGAGCCATTCAACCAATGATAAATGCCACATTTTAGCTGCAAAAACGATCCTGTTGTTTGCTCAGCCACAGAAAGACAACATTGAAAGCACCGACAGTGATAGTAGTAACGCTGATCACTGTAACAAGTGGCGCCCCCATCGGCTGCCGTTGGAAGCTTCTGATCGTATTCTTTTAACGGCTGCCTCAGCTTTTGCCAATATTGGCCAACAAAACAAAGACCAACAGTGCTGTCATGAGCGGCTACAAAGTGCTCTTCAGTGTGTCGATGCCGCCATATCGCATTCGCTAGCCCTGCGAAATGCCGCCGAACGACAATTGGCCAGCTTCGCTCAGCATGCTCACACTCTCAGAAAATTAACTGGCGCCTCACAGACATTGTTTTCATGTCACACACTACGCGCCCAACTACTGTGGCAAATGTCGCGTGGTGAGAGCGGCTCGACTGGGGCATTAGTGCGATCAGCTGTCGACGAGGCGCTCAAGTCTCGCGATGCTGCCACGAGCGAACAGGTGGCTTATCTGCAACAGGTGAGAGTTGTAATCCGTTGTTTATCGTCAAAGAATTGAATAAAATACTCGATCTTCAGCCGCAAAATAATTTTAATTTGTTAGAATTAAAATTAAAATTATTAAAATTTGTTTAATTCATTTTAATTTGTCACCCTCCGAACTCCCCGGGCGATTTATCATAAAACAGCGTATAAAGTACTGTACGTCCCCAGGAGACCGAGGGGCTGCTCGTAACTGCATTTTTCCAAAGTCGGACTCCTATTATAATGGTGCTTTATTTATAATGGAAGCCCCAATTATTGCCCTCCAGGGATCCATTTGATCTGGTATCTGCTCTGGTTTTAACATGCAGTTGAACGCGGTAAACAAAAAATGCGCGGCATAGTATAAGTTGAAGTAAAAGTACAAGTCAGTAAGACAAGTTAGTAAGGTATAAGTCAGTCAATAAGATCAGTCAAAACAATGAGTTGAAGTAAAGCTACAAGGATGTCCAAATCGCTACTACGTTGAAGAATCACATCTAGAACTCGCCGACAACGATCAAGAATACAGCTCCTCCTGATCACCCCGTAGCAAAATTAATCCAACAACCCCGATGACTACAGATGTTGTACAACTTTGGCGTGGATTGCTACAAAACTGACCACTGGTCCGAAGCAATTGTCTGGTTGTACAGCAGCCGCAATATCGGTTAGTTCCAATGACACGGTCACATAGAATCGCAAACAGTCACATATAATTTGGCACTCTGAGCCGACGTATGCTCAAATTTCAGAAGCTATATTCTTATCACATTTTCACATGATATAATGTTCAGCTATGCAAATCAAACCCAATCTGATATGTCAAGATTTGGGGAGTTTTAGGCTGATTTTTAAAATGAAAGCCGAGTTGGTGTTTGTGGACGTAGACGGCGGAAACCAGCGTGTGAGTACAAGCGGGCGCAACACATTGTCAGCAGACACTCTGGAACTGTTGGCACGATGTCATATCAAGCTGGACACAGACACTGACCTCAGCACTGCCACACAACTGCTACAGCTCGCCTTCGCAGGTGTCACATACATGCACATATACGGACACTCACATATGCTTGCAAACACAGCACACGTTGTAATCGTGAAACAGTAGAATAGTCCATCATGTAGTCAAGGAATGTTCTCTTTTTCATTACCCAAATGCAGAAATCCGTGTGAATTTCATGCTTGTTTTTCTTGTCATACAATTTCAATGGCTCTAAAGTAAACAAACGATGGGTAGTTTTACAAGCAACCGATAGTCGTATATTCAATACCGAGAAATCCTTCTCAACCCATCATCTTGGTGTACTTCTGCAAAACAGCCATAGAATGTGGACGTTGAGGCGATTTGAACATTAATCTAAATGTCCTGCATTATCATAAAAGAAGCGGTTGTTCACACCGCTAACAAACACACGCTCACACACAGACACACAGTCACCATCCAAGCCACGGAATTTCTGAATTCATTTCCAGTTGAACTGCATCGTGCGTTACACGATCACAAGCACGACTTTTATACACGCCAATAATAATAGACATCGGTGACTTTACAGAACGTGGTAGCGTGTCAATACGGCTGTTGACTCTACACTGTGTGCTGAGACGATCTCAACGTCCACACACTGCTCAAACAAGTTGTAAAAACACATCAAACGTGGATTCCGGCGTGCCGTGTCGTCCTAGCGACTCGTCCGTTCAACAGTGCATTGGTGACGCGATGCAGTGGTGCCGCACCGCGCAGGACGTTGTCGCCGTAAGAAACACACATGCTAAATATGCGGAAATCTACTGTGTAATTGTCCACTTACTTATACATGTTCTATACTGCCGTATACTGCAATTTTGATACGTTACGCTTAGCTGTTGAGGTTAATCCTTCAACGTACCATGGAATCGGGAATAGATATGAATTTCCGGAAATTTACACCAATCTGTTGGTGTGTGTTTGTGATTGTTTGTGTTTGTGTGTGTGCTTACTTGATCATTGGTTGAAGCTGACTGACCTCCTCATGCAACACGGACGACAAGTTGATGCGGCCAGTGTTCTCACGGCCAGCATCCAGCCAACACCCTCCGGGGAAGGTCATACCAGTGGACTGCAGACGAAATCACCGGCAGATTGGGCATGTGTGTACGTCAGACTGGTCAAGTACTATGTCAACCAGTTTCGGTCTCATTCGCAACAGCAAGAGAAACAGAACGCCATACATTCCGCCCTAAGCGCGCTCGACGGATATAGACAGCTGATGATGGCACCTGAAGGTGTGTCCCATTCATGATAGCCGTATAAACATGTGTATTACCAAATATAAACACATCCCTAGGGCGATAAAATATAAATTCTGTGTTTTCAATTGCATGAGTGTCTTTGCAATGAGATTTAATAAGTCATTTAATTCGGGAGCCGTGAGTCGCGTTCATGCTTCATATCCTGCTTCATATGCATCGCATCCAGATGGACCAGCATTTGACGAGGCTCTCTGCGACATGGCTGAAGTGATTGAGTCTGGCACAGTCGCGTCAGATTTACTCAACAGGCCCTTGACAACTGACGGCACCATTCAGTTGTGCGACAACGCTGGCAACGATCAGCAGCTGGTTTCGGTCGTCGTGGATATTCTACGTCGACTGGCGTCCATCTTGGCCAAGAGTAACCACGACAATCCCACTCAAACACCAATCCAAGTGAAATATATAACACTTCGCGTCCTTCTTGGCATATCTAATGGTGGAGTGCAGTGGCGGCGCCAAGATTTGTCCGGTGGGTGGGCTGAGATGGGGGGATAAGGACAAAGATGCGCAGTTGGCTAAACATGAGAAAGTAGACTAAAAATATTCATGGTCACGATGTATTTTTGAGGGAATCGGAGGGATTGGCACATTTTTGGGGGCTTCAGTCCTTCCAAGCCACCCTTGGCGCCGTCACTAGTGTAGTTTGATGCATTGCACCATTGTGAATATGTGCATGTGTTTGTGTGCCAGTTGATGTGTCTCTGCGTGGCAACAGATGCAGCGGCGCTCTGGCCAGGATATATCGCAATTTGGCTCGTTGCTATATGACAATTCACGCTGGAGACGTCGCCAAGGATAGTATGGATGAGGACTCGCTAGCAAGACAGTATATCATAGACAGTCGATCGATTGAACCAAGGGATCCTGCTGCACATTTCCTGCTGCTGAAACTTGACATGAAGGCAAACAGACATCAGCAGTCACTGGACGTTATCAACAGTCTGCAGGAGACCTCCGGTGCAGACATTGATTGATATCGCAAGATTAATCCATGTTCATATTCGTGATATTGCTATTATATATGTGAAGTCTACGAAACCGTGATAGGATATTTCGACGCGTTGGCATTCTCAGTCCAACACGGAGCATTGGAGCACATTAAGTTAACTAAAACATCACATTGTACAATAAAATTAACTTACCACAGACGAATTCAACGAAAAAGCCCCAAATCTAAATTTCCTCCGGGCTGACGCAGAGTCTTTATGAGTTTACGCTTGTTCTTGTGTCTTGGAAACAGGCAGCGACAGTGAACGGGCAGAAACAGTTCGATTGTGGCGCCACCTGTGTGGCAGCAGTGTTCAGCAGTGTGGAGGCACAGAGTCGTCTTCAATGTCGTCGGTATACACACGTCTACTGGAGGCAGTGGTACATCACTCTCAACAGCCTGACGATGCATTGCAATTGGCACAGTGTCTCGTGAGGCAAGCAATACACCTATACATCAAATGTACAAATGCCCAACTCAAGTGAAGTGAAACTACATACAAGTGAATTGGAACTACATCGTATGTCCAACCTTCCCAGATGAAGCAAAAATGCTGGATATTAAGAAGTCATCAATGCAAGAATAATAAAACAAGTATTAATAAATTATGAAATATACATGTGCTTTGCTAGGGCTCGATGTGATCCCCTGGAAACCCTGGAGGAACCTCCTGAAGAGGTGTTTGACGGAGTGATCAAGGCCCTAGATTTGTCGCTCTGCTGTCTTCACAAGTGTCAATATGTACTACCAACACATACGCACACATACACATACGAATAAGAAGAAATACAGTAAATTTGACAGCGTAACGCAATATATTTTCTCGCTGTGTGAATCAAGTGTGATACTACCGTATCTTCCCCACGCTTGCGATTCTATGCTTCCAGTACATGAACAGCGGCGGCAAATTCCACTAGGAATAAACAATTCAAAGACTTAAGCGACCACTTCGTTCATTTCCTTGCAATATTCAGATGGGGTGTGCTTCTCATTAATTCGTTACAAGTGTGTATACAGCTTGATAAGCATGTTCGTATCACTGGCGCAGGACGTGAGTGACAAGGGTCGTTGGCTGTCGGACATAGCGTGGAACACGGCCTCAATGGACACGGCACAAATCACACTGTCACACAAACACCGACTGTACCGTCTCAGTGCCGAGCTGAGAATGGCTGCATCGCAGGTAAACAGTTCCATGGACATTACACGTCTTCATACAAGAATATGTACATTTGAGGAACCAGTCGACCAGTAGATTCAATATGGATAGATCTCCTTGTAAGAAAGCGATCTCTTGTATAGATATCTCTTTGTAAGAACGCGAAGAACAGTGACTGGCTGATATCCACACAGACATTGAGCCTTACTCAAGACTCTATCCGTGTTCTATGAATGCCTAGGTTGTTTGAGAGACCACACGCCATTTGATCATACAGGATGCATGACGTACGAAATGTCTGCACTGTATGTTGGTGGTATTATCAGGAGCTGCCCGATTTATCAATGAGCAGAACAAGCATGTTGATGGCAGCTGCGGTTCTTATGACCAATACTGATGACAACTTAGCATCATCATCATCATTAGATGACTCCGACACTGAACGATTTCGGTAATTCCAAACAAATACACACACACGGTCTTATTGAGGAAGCTTTCTTCACCGACTCAAGGACGAGTGAAATATAACGGGAGACTTTATAACGCGTCATTCTGCTATTTTTTTTATCCAGCCACTGTATTCAATATACGGTGTACCTCGGATATAAGAGAACCCCGGTTATAAGAGAGTATTTCTTCGGGTCCGTCTTCTATACTTTACGTGTAATTTCCCGGATATTAGACGTTTTCTCCACCCCCGACAACTCTCTTATATACGGAGTACATGGCATCTCACAGCATATATATTGTCTCAGGCAGGTGCTGGAGTGTATAGACGCGTGCAGACGCATCTCCAAGCAGCTGGGCACAGCGGCCGTAGGCTGGCCGTTCTACACTAGCGCATTACTCTACCAAGTGCATGCCACGGTAGGTGATAGGCGCGCACAAAGGAGCTAAGCACATTGCGCTCCGAGGACCGTTTGGTCCCGCTTCAGTCCCGGCTATCTTTCTCTTTCCTAACTAACCTAATCTTACCTAAACTAACAAAGAAAGAGAAATTGAGCCGGGAATGAACGGGACCAAACGTACCTGAAGTGTGACAGCATGCCTCCCACGCACAAACACAAACACACGCTCAAGCACACGCATTCACACATGAGTCCGTTCATACCAAACATAGTAGTATATATTCCATATATCACAATTAACGGAAAGAAAAAATCAGCAATGAGTTGTTTAAAATCCTCCGATAACATTACTTGTTCAAAAGTAGAAACGTGAGATGCTAAAATTGTTAACCACTCTGTTCAATCTTATCAACCCTTGAATATATCCATATCTAGTACGATATATGCCAATTTTGATACACCAAGTGGCCTTCATCGAATCTGACAGGCCCGTGTAAGCCCCAACGCACTGGACTCACTTGTTGGCGAGTTGTGCGCCGCACGAGATAGTAGTAGAGTGGGGGACTTGGTGGCAAGTGGCGCCATCTCGACCGAGTGTCAGCTGGCGGCGGCAGTGGGCGTGGCTTACGCTCGTCGTCCAGACCTCAGTGTGCGCCTGTGCTCGCATATTGTCGATCGTCTGTGTGGCGGACAGTATCCACAATCGCCGGCATGGGCATCACAGCTGGTCAGCGTGTATGTCAGGTGGAGTGGCAACAAGACTCAGCTAATATCATAAGATCATTGATAGTATTAACAGAATATGTGCTTTGCTAGTAGCTTAGGAGGTACAAACGCTATAATTGCAAGAATTATCCCTTAATCACTGCGAAGACACAAACAGAACATAAATTGGATAAATTTAAGGATATAAGGGATAAAAATAGAAAAGCACAGCCAAAACACGATGATAGATCACCTAGTCAGGAACAAGAATTCAGTTATTTTTTTCATACATAGTATGGTCCAAGTGAAATAGTTTAAAAATACAGACCAATTAATTAAATATTTCTGATATCTAAAGGATTCAATCTTTGTGTGTATATGTGTGTGTGTATGCTTATGTTAGATGTGTGTGTGCCATTTTGAGCACTAACCAGATGCTGAACTCACAAATTCTCGACTCAATCCACTCAATGATCGCACGATTGTTGACTGTCGTCTCACAGATGAACCGCTGTCCGCCCAGCATGATAGTAATGGCCCACACAACTCACCACACCACACTGCTGGGGCGTTTGGACCGTCGTCAAATATTTGTTCAGGAAGTTTCTAACTGTTTAGTAACTTTATCGCGTGGGAGATAAGATAGCTACAGCAGTAATATGAAATACAAAACACAGAATACATAAAATCACCGTACTTATGTCCGGTATATTAACATAGAATACCGAAATTACTCATAGAAGCCCTATATCAGACGAGATGAGAGCATTCGTGCATTATCAGCCAAACGATAACACTCTTCAAGTTGCAAGAAAACCAAGCAACTAAAATTGAGAGTTTGCAAGCAATGTGGTAGGAACACCAGCAACAAGGAAAATCAGGCAGCCCAGTGTGTGTATGTGTGTGTGTGTGTGTGTGTGTGTGTGTGTGTGTAGATGTTGTACTTGTTGTGTCGCGTGTGGAACCAGTCGGTGAAATTACACTTACAACACCATACTGACATGGCCATACGGTAAGATGAGCCTCATTCACAAACACACAGAAACAATACCGCAACTTCGTGTGTGTGTGTGTGTGTGTGTGTATGTGTGTGTGTGTGTGTGTGTGTGTGTGTGCTCACCTAGTTGTGGTGGAGGAAATGAGCTACGCTCGGTCTGTCCTGTCTCTTTCCCACTGTCTGTCCAATTTGTGCTTAAACTCACCTATACTATTTCTGGCCTCTACTATGGTCTTAGTTAACTTGTTCCAGATGTCTACTTGACTGAAGGGAAAACTGTACTTTTCGATGTTTTATTTACACCGGG
The DNA here is from genome assembly GCA_916048095.2 of Sacculina carcini. NCBI lineage: Eukaryota > Metazoa > Arthropoda > Thecostraca > Sacculinidae > Sacculina > Sacculina carcini. The sequence goes on from OU696573.1 coordinate 1,901,262, forward strand.
ATTTTAAGAGCTTCTTACCGTGACCCCTTCCTTTTTTGTCTTATCAATCCAATTTCCTCCCGAGTTGTGATTTCCGTGTGTGTGTGTGTGTGTGTACAGTTGGGCTGAACTGGCATTGCAATACGTACCATACCTAGCCGCCCAGAAGGACTGGTACCAACAACACATGGAGCGCTGTCTGACACGCATGAAACAACCGGCCCTAGCTTAACACTCATCACGCTAGTGGTGTCAGATATCCGGGCCACGGCACAATCACACTTTGATAAACTTGTCCGCTGATAATTGCATTCATCTGGGTTCAGTTATTGTTGATTGTTGTTGGATTGAAATAGAGTTGATTGCAAGTTAAAGTAGGACTATCATTGATAATCGGTCACAATATTTTAAATAGCAGAGCTACGCTGACTCTTGAAAACGGTGTTCCTAACCCAACCACATTGTACAATCACTTGCATACCCAAAATTACCACGCCCGAGCTTACTACGAGGTGCTGTCGAGTGATACAAAATGAATTTACGCTTTCAATATGTTCCTAGTTCGATCAGAAACACTGTTTTGCCAAAGTCGCTCGAATGTAAACATTATCAAAACGAGTAGAGACTGTGTGAACATGTCTGAACATGTCTGAACATGTACAGCCGAGCTGCTGAAAAATTCAAGCGATAATGGAAATGCTGATTGTGATGAAACATTAGAATGAGTTAAGTTAAGTTATACAAAATAGTGTTTTTACTGGTTTCCATTGACGCAATACTCAAAATGAGTAGGAAACAGCGCATATAAACGTCAATTCTACAAGTTAGACACAGTGAATTGATCATGGGTGTGTCATGTATTGTTGGATGGTTGGTAGTAACACAATACACCGAGAAATCGAAAACTAAAGCATCGTAGAGTGATAGCTTACAGCAGTGTTCACTTGATATTACACAATTATAAAAGTCACAACAACAAAACAAACATGGACAGCATATAACACTATACTGATGATGTTCGCAGTAAAACAATACTCCAATAACAACCTAATATGAGTACACTTTGTGATGGAGTTTACGCAAACGAAAAGATGAGATTTATATGATAGAAAAAGCAAGTAATATGCCATGAAATGTCGCCATAGCACATATGTCAAGTCACAATTAATTTCTAATTTCACTCAACCAACCAAGTGTTGAATTCGAATAAAATTTTGAGCATATGATTCAACAAAGAGCCACAGACATGAAACTTGAGGTCGATGTTTAAAAAGCTATCCGCAAAAATGTGTCTGATCACAGATCTCCGGTCCTCTCAGAGATTCATCAAACATTCCCCAGGAAGTTCACAAATTCCAGTCAAACAAAACAATTAACAACAAGCGACATAGCGCCATAACACCTACACATGGAAGAAATTGAGTGAAATCCATGCACCACACACATACACACACACTGGGTGAAATACACACACACACACACACACACGTTAATAAAGGAAAACTTATTTGAACTCATATCACCAACACATTCGTTTCAAAAAAACATTCACAAAATGAGTGCAAATCGCCAAGCAAGTAGAGCGATGAGTTCAATTCAACAATGGTTCTGGAAAAATAGACCAATATCTCGATGGATATCACTGCGGTTTGTCAATATTTACACTAACTAACAAAACAACACTAGCATACCATTGACCAATGTCAACATAACACCACATACACCGCCACTTCTCAATGACACACACACACACACACACACAGGGAGAGAGAGAGAGAGAGAAACACACACGCCCACACACACACACACACAAGCACACATACACGAATACACACACACACACACACACACAAGCACACATACACAAACACACATACACGCAGACACACACACACACACACAGAGAGAAACACACACACCCACACACACACAAGCACACATACACGAATACACACACACACACACACACACACACACACACACACACAAGCACACATACACGAATACACACACAAGCACACATACACGCAGACACACACACACACACACAGAGAGAGAGAGAGAGAGAGAAACACACACACAAGCACACATACACGAATACACACACACACACACACACAAACACACATACACGAATACACACACACACACACACACACACACAGAGAGAGAGAAACCCACACACCCACACATACACGAATACACACACACACACACACACACACACAGAGAGAGAGAGATAGAGAGAGAAACACACACACACACACACACACATAGACATACACACAAACAGACACACACACACACACACACACACACACACACACAGAGAGAGAGAAACACACACACATAGACATACACACAAACACACATAGACATACACACAAACACACATAGACATACACACAAACACACATAGACATACACACAAACACACATAGACATACACACAAACACACACACACGCAGACACACACACCTGGTTCACTGGCCGGAGCCCGGTGTGGGAGACAGTGTGACGGCGGGAGAGAGTACGGAGCGCACGTCGGCGGGCAGAGCGGCGGTGACGTCGTGCAGACGCAGTTTCAGCTTGGCCAGCGTGTTGGGCGGCAGAGGAAGTGAGGCGCCGGCACTCTGTACCTCGTGCACCTTGCGACGTAGCCGCAGAGCAAGATCGACCATCTCCACCTCCTGTTTGTCTCGAACCCACGAGCGTACATCCTGGTAGAAATACACAAACACACACACACACATAAACAAACAAACACACACATACGTACACACACATACATGCAATTTAATTTATCATTGTTTTGTGTGGATTCATTGGAAATTTGTTGATAAAACCATGAGTGGACAACAAATAAACATTGATTGATTGTTTGCAAACACATAAACACATACGTACATACATGCTAACAGACACACACACACACACACACACACACATACACGCAAACACACACACACATATTGAAATGAAAAAACGGTCAACACACGCAAAGGAGATATAATTTATTAATCAAACAGAGATTTGAAACTGGAAGAAAACGACTGTTGCTAGATTTGTGTATGGTGTTCTTTCGTACATGTACATGTGTGTGTGTGTGTGTGTGTGTGTGTGTGCTAATATTTAACAATTGTGTGTATATTCGAGATGCATAAGAAACACACAAGAGGAATGATTGAGAAACGATAGAATTCAGCAGAAGTCCATCACTGACAGCATCAGCCAAAGCTTCCAGATGGAGTGCGTGTAGTTTGCGAGTGATGTCGGCGTGTCGTGTGTTGAACCACTCGCTGAAATTGGCACAGCGCAAAAAACGACGATACAAACCCACCTAGAACACACACACACACACGCATAATAGTGGTTCTATTGCTTATATTCTAGCGGTAATTGTACTGAAAAGCATTTGGACTGCCGGACTCCGTGGTGTAGTGGTAGCACGCTTGTCTCACAAGCCGGAGGACCTCGGTTCGAAACCCGGCGGAAGAAAATTTCTCTGGGTGAATTGTATAATCCAACAGCCCCTGTCCACCCAGCAGTAAATGATGGTACCAGATATCAGTCATGTGTTGTGTCATGCATTCTGGGGAGGTGGTCCTCTCTAATACGTCTTTCGTCCTTGTGGCGTCATAGCGTGGAGAAAGTCGGTTCTGCGGTGACAGCGAGCTGCACGGGACACACCTGTGTGTGTGTTCATAAGCTTCGGCTTCTTCCCGTGTAGCAGCTGTCACTTGAAGCCTTTAACCTTTAAACGAGTGCAAAAAAAGCTATGAAGCTTTAAGACACCAATTAAAGATAGGAGCTTTAGCGAGAGAGAGAGAGATAAGTTACCCAGTCCCCCTTGATGCCACTGGTCAGGTGGGGGCCCATCTCATGAAGTCGGCGACAAAAATCGTCAGCGTTGAAAGGCCGCATCGAAGGAGCGGCCTGTACAGACACACACAAACAGACACACACACAAACAAACATAAACACACACATACACACACAAACACACACAAACAAACATACACACACATACACACACACACACACACACACACACACACACACACAAACACATACACACACACACACAAACAAACACAAACATTGAAATCAAATTACAAACGGCACACGCATATACATAGACACAAGAATACATCAGACAAAAGCATCAGATATAGTAAGTATATATATACAGTACACGTCAAATACACTCAATACACCCACCTTGTACGGCGAGATATTGCGCTGCAGAGGCATAAGTGAGGCGACGTATCGCTCAAGCGGCATCATGAAGCTCTGAGTGAGCTCGAACAAATAGCGTCGCAGCATGGTGGACTGGACCTCGTGGGGCCGTTCGCTGGCGCTGCCACTGCGACCCAGCCGGCGTTGTGTCTGCTTGTCTGTCCGCCAGCATGTGTGTGTGTGTGTGTGTGAGTGGGTTTAATTAGCCAAATTATATTTATTGTCAGGTATAAACACACACAAACAAACAAACAAAGACACACACACACACACACAGAGACATATGTGTGTGTTTGTAAGTGTATTATTGCTAGTTAATATTTTCAGTTAGATCATTTAATTGTCCGCTCGTTGAAAATATTTTCCGTTGGGACACAGCTCAACAAACAAGCAATTATTTGAAGCCAGTGTCACCTAATTGCTAGAATATAGCAGGAAAAATAGTAATATTAACAAAAAAAGATTATCTGAAAACAAACAACATTATACCCGATGAAGAACAATAGATGTAAAAATTAAACACAGACACACACATACACACACATAAAGAGATGAATATTCAAAGTACGTTTATACTTCTGGAAGAATATCTTCAAAATAAAATACAATAATCCACAGCTCGATATAAGTATGATGCCGTATTGTGTCGACGGACCTTTGTGAAGAAACGGTTTATACTGCGTGTACAGGCCAGGCTTGGTTTCTAGCAGTTTGTGAGTGGTGTTTTTGCGTAATTTTCCGCCGTTGACAATATCTCCGTTCACACTGTCATTAATTACTGATACACACACACAATAACAAGAAAACATCAAACGATACAAAGTGTATATCAAAAAGGAACTTGTGTGTAGCCTATTAAATTTGTTCCTTTGTTCAATAATAATTATATAAAGGAATTTTCACACGGCGAAACCAAAATGACAATTAGTGTGCATTTTCGAGCAGTAAAAAAACGTGTGAATTTGCAAAATTCGGCCTCAGCCCAAGTGGAATTTCTCAAGCAAAGATCGAATGATCTTTTCAATGTCATTTTTCACGAAAATCCATCCAAGAAGCAAATACAACACATGTCTCCAATAACTCTATTTAGTACAACACTTTTGACATTTTCAACCTTGTATATAAATCAAATTCAAATCGAAATCTTTATCAATATTGTCTGGACGATATTTCAAATAAATCTAGCCGGTTTAATTGACAGAAAACTGCGAAATATGACCATTTTAAGTGAGCTCATATGAGACCACCTATGTTTGTGTGTGTTTGTGTGAGCAGCTACCTGAATCCTGATTGGTCGTAGCCAGGGCATCAACGCGCAGAATATGAGGCCATCGCCGCAGAGTCTTGACGAAGAACGGATTGGTGACGCCCAGCATTGCGGCCGGCGGAGTTTGGCAGTCTGCCAACTGTGTTAGCCGGCGAAAATCAGCGTCGTGAATGGTGAAAAATGGACGAAAATCGCCGGCATAACGCATAGGCCATATACAACTGCACAACACACACGCACATACATACACATTGTGTGTGTGTGTGTGTGTTGGTGTATGTGTGTGCGTGTGTGTGTGAGAGTGTTAGTATAATCAGTGTATACCCTTGTACTCATGCATATTATCATATATATATATATATGTGTAGTTTGCTATATTACTATCCATCATCACAAATGTCAACTATTTTTATTATATATAATTAACATTAAGTCTGCTAAGAAGCGATGCTCGGCGGATTTTGTCATTTGTTTTGTTTTTGTAGTGTTTTATTTGCGTTCTTGATGTTGAATGACATTACATGCAAACAAACAAACACACACACGCGCTAACATGTGAGGATGGGTCATTGTACTGAATATGGATGCCCGAAAGAAGTATTTGGCTTAAAAGGCATTGTCCATAAGAATATGTGAATGTTATATGAGAAACTGCTGTTAACAAAGTACACGTCTTACATTTGAAACACAATTACACACACACACACACACACACTGACCCACAAACATACAAACACACACATACACACACACTGACACACAAATACACACACACACTGACACACAAACACACACAAACACTGACACACAAATACACACACACACATACACACAAACATTGAAACACACACATACACATACATACACACTGACACACAAGCACACACAAACACTGACACACAAATACACACACACACACATAAATACACACACAAACACTAACACACAAACATACAAACACACACTCACACACAAATACTAACACACAAACACACAAACATTGAAACACACACATACACACACACACACTGACACACAAATACACACAAGCACTGACACACAAATACACACACAAACACTGACACACAAACATAGAAACACACACACACTGACACACAAACATACAAGCACGCACACTGACACACAAACACACACATACACACACACTGACACACAAACACACACACACACACTGACACACAAACAATCACAAACACTAACACACAGACACACACACAAACATACAAACACAAACACTGACACACACACACACAAACACAAACACTAATACACAAACACACACACTGACACACAAACATTGAAACACACACACACAGACACACAAACACTGACACACACACACAGACACACAAACACTGACACACACACACACACACTGACACACAAACATACAAACACACCTGACCAGAGCCTGTACGACGCCGCTGCACACACTGGGAGCGGTTGCCATGACAACCAGCGGCTGACACGTGATCACCAGCTCCCACAATAGCTGAACGTGCGCCACCAGAGGCTGCAGCGAACCACTGACGTCCATCTCGTGTACACAAGGCAGAACGGTAATGTTACGACATTCACCGACAGGTGGCGCGTCGATCGCATTGTCAGCTGGAATTGAATCGCACAATGCTGACGCCGACGTTGAAACAAGCGGAGCGATAGGCGATAGTTTGTCGGACTCGCTGGGAATACGAACCTGACGCAGTGGAAAAACAACGGGCATGATGAGTGTAAATTAAAATAATCAACAAAATCGGCCAATTAGCTATATAATTCAGGCTTATATAATTTGTTACAATTTAATTACTAAATACTGGGTTAATGAAATTCAGTAAATACTTGTATATTAATTTTATTTGCAGGCAAATATATTCAGTTTTAATTCAACACATTTTCCAATGCTGTAGCATAAAACCAAAAAGAAAACAAAAATATTGCATAGCCTTGGCACAAGCCTTGGGTCATTTTTCACACAGAAAAGTATGCAAAAATGTTCAAAACTCGGGCGGCAAGCGGTCACTGAAATCAAAAACAAAACAAATTGTCATATTTGACATATTTAGATATTCAAAAATGGGAAAAACATCCATCGGCACAAATTTGATAAAGAAAAACCCTTTTGTAACAGATCTCATGTGCGTGTACGCATGTGTGTGTGTTTGTGTGTGTTTGGGTGCGTGTTTGTGTATGTACGTGTGTGTGTGTCCTGCCTGTATTATACTGTATTGCTTTGCAAATACGAAAAATATATTTGGATATACATGTGATTGTACATGAATGTATGCGGTGTTGAATGTTCAAATTAGCACATTTGAGAAATGACGTGTGTATTACGCTTTACAAATGCCTCAACAAATGAAATGTGTGTGTGTGTGTGTGTGTGTTTCTATTGTAGATTCACTTGTAGACAGTGCTGGAAGACACACAATAGTGGGGTGGTGGCCGGCGTGGGCGGTGGCCAGGCATCTATTTGGCGACATACACTTGATACTGGTGGCGCCCCCTGGTGGCGACCGGCGCAATCGTCAAACACCAGCGGCGCTATCAGCTGTAGTAGCCGCGTGAATAGCGCGATAAACGGCAGCGGAGACAGTAAAATCACCGACTGTACAAACACACAAACATACACACAAACATACACAAGCACAACACACACACACACATATACACACATGGATACATACATACACACATATCATGCACACACACACACACATACAACATAAAACATACACATAACACATATAACACACACACGCGCCTAAATACGTGTGTGTGTGTGTGTGTGTGTTTAGTTGTCTCACTTTGAGAATGTGTATTAGCATCAAACACGTGCACACACACACACACACAGAAGAGAAAGAGGGTAGGAGAGACAGAGAGAGAGAGAGAGAGTGTGGGAGCACCTTCTGAAAATAGCCGCGTCGCAGTGTGCGGTCTTTGACCTGGCGAAAATACGCGAAGCCGTACAAACACGATGCATCGGCCTTGATAGCCGCAGGGCATTCCTCGTTGTAACTGCACACACACACACAAACACACACACACACACACATACATTCACACAAACACACACAAACACATACACATTTCGGAATGATGTTGTGTTTAACATATATATAAAAAGACATTTGTGATTTGTGAGTTCTACTTGTACAATTATATATGTAAATAAGGTGATATCTGATCGAATTGAGTTTCTCTGGAACCAAGTGGTACTAGCGACGACTGTATTCCATCACACACAAGAATGACATCATGCCTCTTAGATAGAGAAGTATAAATTCCATTTGATTCGTCTATTAATCGTAATAATTGGCAGATTAATATTGCCGTCGTATGTGTTCACGTGTACCTGAGCGAATTGTGTAGATATATTGCATGTATGCATGAGTATATTGTGTGTGTGTGTGTGTGTGTGTGTGTGTGTGTGTAAACTATGTAGATATATTGTGAGCATGTGTAGATTCATGTGTGCATGAGAACATTGTGTGTATATTACACGCCGTTATAATGTGTAGGGTATGTGTCTTATGGTAAAATTCCTCTTAATGTTATCAATGTTGAGTTAATATTTCCATTAAATTGTATAGTATTATTTTTTTTGCGCGTTTCTTTATATATATTTATTATGCACATGAAAAGCGTATGCTTATATGGGAATTTGCAATACAATGGTTGGGAGCCAATCGTGTAGTCGTACCTGAGTTGCGCGCGGGTTAGTGAGTGCGCGCCCGCCGAGCGCGGAACTCGGAAGTGAAACTGTGTGTCGCCCATGCAGCCCGAGTTGGAGTCGGGAAAGGCGAGGTAGCAGACACTGGCGCGCTCCTGCGCCGATAAACGCGCATGACTCGGTTCAATTGTCTACAAATGCAATCCACAAACACAGACATCATATGAGATCAAACATGTAATTGTCATAGCGCATATAAATATACACATGTACGCACACCAGATAAATAGGAAAACATTCAACAACGATAAAATAAATAAACCTATAACAATAACAAATAAATGAAAACAAGAACCAAATTTAATACACTACACAAGGAAACAAAGAATGAAATGAGAATATAGAAACAAAATACACAATTTGAAACACATTTATACATATACAGACACACAAACACACACACACACACAAACACACACAACACGAGCTGAAACGACCGAATCTAACCAAAATGCAGTCTTCTCTCTGGGAGAGATCTCTTCTCTGTGAGAAGTCTAAAGGTGAGAAAGTTGGCATTCGGGTGGTCAAATTGACAATATTATGAAGCCATTGTGATAATTAAGCACGCGTGTTCGGAAGATTATTAATCAAATGTGATTTGATAATACAAAAATTAACTCCAGCGGGATAATGGAAGATAGATTTGGGGAAGAATTTTGGAAGAGTCAAATGATATCTGCCCACCTCGAGTGCCTGTCCCAGTTCCAAGTCGAATGTGACAACACACACCGAATGCAGCCAGTCGTTGAAACGGTCCCAGGGCAGCGAGGTGTCGGCGACGCTGTCGTTGATGTCGGAAGACGTCATGCTTTCTCATCACCGCCAATTATGCTCGGCATCAATTGTAACTAGCTGCCTGTGACGCAACAAGCAACTGTGCTAATCTCGGGAAATATGAATAAGCCATATGCTACTCAAATCCAGCCACGTTTGCACAAAATGAACGAAAAGTCACGCCGATCCAAAATTACAATCGTACAAGAATATTATTCGAACAATATGCAGTGAATAAGTTTATCCAGGCATTGCCAGAGCTCGGTTAACCTCGCGGTCAGCTTATTTGCAGGTCACATGGAACCACGGTCGATGGCCGTTTATGGCCAGAATGTTTAACAACAATATCAACAATAAGAATGGGAAAGAAAACCAACCGCGTATAATAAACCGAATAACAGATATCACTTCAGAATCGTACCATTTACGTTCCTGAACGAGCTACTTGTGGGTATAAAAAATATTGTCTGGAAACAAAGTTATACCAAAGTGCATTCATTTATCGCTTCAAATGCATACATGGATGAGAAGACGATTCATTAAGAATGGAATAGTCTCAGTATTTCTTTCTTTTCTCCCGGATAATGAATATCTGCTACGTTCCCAACACAGCCAATACAAAACTGGTTTATACACTTCAAGTGGCAATCCGAGTAGTTTTGTTTTGTTGTGGTTCTTTCAGGATTTCGCTGGGTTATCGAACGTAGTTGTGCTTTTTAACCAATTCACGTTGCTCAAGGAATCAACTTTGGATCGATGCTATCCCAGCGTATCTAAAAGCAGACTTTATCGTAGCTCATTTAGCTACGATCTATGGAGAGCATATTTCATGAGAAGGTAAGCGTAATTTTACTTACAATGATCAAGTTGACTAAAATATCATATCTTCTGTGTAGCTTCACATTTTCACATGTTTATTCTAGGTCGGTTCTCAAACTTCATTGCTGTTGGTGTTTGCAATATTGACTATTTGATTGCAATATTGGCTATTTGATTGCAATATTGGCTATTTGATTGCGAGCGCAGCAGCAGGGCAGACTCTGTGGCCAGCACTGTCTCAACGCGCTGCTACAGGACGAGTATTTCACGGCCGTCGATCTGGCAACTCTTGCTCAGCAGATTGACGAACAAGAACGACAGCGCATGGCAGAGGCGGGCACGCACACGCCAGAATACCGCCGTTTCATACAAGTAATCACCTGTCTATACAATTAGCCGTGTTAATCAAGTGAGCCGCCGCTGTGCCGTGCAATAGTAACCGCAATAAATATCGGCATTTTCCTAGTTTCGTGTCGTTTATCTGTTGGATGTGCATCTCAATTTTCCAATGTTATTTTCTGTATATTTCTTTGTCTTTCCGTTATCTTCTCTCGCTGTGTCTCTACATTATTGGTTCTTTTACTGTTTTAATCCCGAGATGATATAGAAATAATGTTTGTCGGTCTGCATATAACCACACACATACACATACACACACACTTGTTTGTATGTGTGTGAGTCAGGAGCCTTCACACAACATGGACGACAGCGGCTATTTTTCAGTTCAAGTGTTGTGCGCTGCGCTGCGCGTGTGGTCCCTCGACGTCGTGCCGTTCACAAGCAGTAGGCCTCCCGCCGTCGCCGCCCGCCACAACCCCAGGTCATCCCAATCAACCACCACACCTGGCCAAATTTCGCTCTACATATATCTCCATTTTCCATTTGTATTCGATATAGCGCCTATTTGACACAGGCGCGCGCAAAAAATCAGCCAATGAGAGGAAAGTTTAATATCGAGAATGAACAACCAGATGAACGAATAACGACAATAAACAAGTATATAAACACGACAACAGTTTAAATAAAATACTATAAACAAAAACAAGTAATACAATAGCAACAACATCATAACAATCATACACACACACACACACACACGCACACTACATATATACACACTCTATTACTCACTTCTTTACACCGTATAACAATGCCATGACATATTTTGCTGAGGTAATTTTACATACAAACGTGTTTCGTCTAATAAAAATAAATAATTCAAAATGATAAAATAAAACAAAAAATGTGTAGAATTACTTTATCAAACAATCACACTAATCACAACACTAATCATTAAGTTTGCACTATATGTAGTGCAGAACATGATACACCCACACAAACACCAGATATACGTATTCGTATGTGTGTGTGTATGTCTGTGTGTGAGAGCAGTGGACAGAAGGCCTATATTTGCAACTACCAGGATCACTGGCTGACAGTGAGACGTGTCGGTCGTCAGTGGTTCAACCTGAATTCACTGCTGACAGAGCCCCACTTACTGTCAGATACTTATCTCACTGAGTTTCTGCATCAGCTACAACGAGAAGGTACTTTATAGGTTAGGTTTGTTGGACCCCCGGTGGTGTAGTTGTTAGCACACCCGCCTCACAAGCGGGAGGTTCCTGGTTCGAATCCCGGCGGAGGAGAATTTCATTTGGTGAATTCTATAATCCAACAGCCCCTGTCCACCCAGCAGTAAATGATGGTACCAGATATCAGTCATGTGTTGTGTCATGCATTCTGGGGAGTTGGCCCTCTCTAATACGTCTTCCGTCCTTGTGACGTCATAGCGTGGAGATGGTCGGTTCTGCGGTGGCAGCGAGCTGCACGGGACACACCTGTGTGTGTTCATAAGCTTCGACTTCTTCCCGTGTAGCAGCTGTCACTGGAGGCCTTTAACATTCACTGACTCCTCCTATGTTCTATCTTTCTTCAGTCAGTCGCTGCCTCATTTCCTCTCTTCCTCTTCCTGTCTCTATCTCTCCAGATGACTCTCTTGAATTCATCTCACTCTATATATCTCTTCATTTCTTTCTCCAAAGATCTCCGTATGTTTTTCGTTCCGTACATCTTCGTAAAAAACACGCACAAACCACGTGCCAACGCGGTACATTACATTACGTTACATTAAGACATTTATACAAACACACATGCGTTACATTAAATTTATACATACATTCACACACACACAGACATTAAATTATATTACATTATGACATTTATACACACACACATTACATTACATAGCATTAAAACATGTATAAACATATACACACATTACATTATATCAAGGCATGCACACATTACATTAAGACATTCATATATACACACACGCACACACACTCAGAACTGAATTATTTAAACAGTATTATACACAATGGTCCAAAAAATTCAACTCTCTACCGTTAGAAATAGAAGAACTACTCAATATAGAGAAATACGCCATTTTCAAAAACAAATTGAAGAAACATTTGCTGGAGAAACAAAGAACTGAAAATTCTCAAATTGCTCTTGTTTGAGGTAACATATATTTCTCTCTTTCACACTCCTGTTGTTTTGAAATTTTGAATTGTTTTCAAATTGTCGTTTGCAAATTGTTTTGTGTTGTATGATATATCATGTTTGATTGTTATTCTATTTTATTGCCTTGTGATTGTATTATATTAATTCTATTCCTCACACTATATTTGATTGAAACAAGTCCGAAAAGAAGCTTCGGCTTCTAGGACTTTGTCACTGTGCTATACGATTTTTTTCTTCACATCTGTGTGCCTATATCTATGAGTGACAATAAACCTAAACAAACAAACATACACATTTGTCTTGTTCCGTGGTGATAATGTAGTGATACACACGTGGTGCGGTCAGGATACACGATATTCGTGGTGGTTGGTGTGTTACCGGCGTGTACCGCCGACCAGTTACTGAGCTCTATGACTGTGGTGCAGCCGCGTCCACCACCACTCATCTCACACTCCTCCACGGCGACGGCGGCGTTCGACGACCAGTTGCAGGCGGCCATTGCAGCCAGTTTGCAAGCGCCCGGCGGTCAAAGTTCAGGTCAGGTCATTGCAAGCAAGAGGACAGTAGACTAGGCTGTTATCACAGTAATTAGTATGTGTGTGTGTGTGTGTGTATGTTGCGCATTTGAGACATAATGTGTGAAATGCACTATATAAATGAAATATATGCGTGTGTGTATGTGTTTTTGTGTGTGTGTGTGTGTGTATGTATCTGTATGGGTGTTTGTGTATAAGTGTATGTGTGTGCTTGCATATAAGTGCGTATAATGTGTATGCGTGTGTATATATAAGTCTGTGTGTATATATGTGTCTTTGTGCGTGTGTGTATATATATGTGTGTCTTTGCGTGTGTGTGTGTGTGTATCTAGATGTGTGTGTGTGTTTAAGTGCATGTGTGTGTATGTGTTTGTGTATAAGTATATGTGTGTGTGTGTTTGTGTGTCAGAGAGTGACGTGGCTCTTCAGACAGCGCTGCAGGCCAGTGTGCTAGACTGTGCCGTGTCTGCAGAAGATGTGAGAACTCGACGAGAAAGCTTTCTGAGTCGTTTCGATAAGCGGTAGTGGAAGAAGCAATGAATAAGTATGAAAAAGTGAGCCATTCACAGTGTTTTGGGCATGTGTTTCATTCATGTGTCTTTCGTGTTGCGCCTAGCTTGACTTTGCTACTGGTGGAAACAAATTTAGCCATCCAGGGAAGCCCTTGGAGGTGTAAATTGGGCTTGGTACACACAAAACACTGTTAAATCTCCAAACGCCACAATTTGTTCGCTAAAAACCAAGAACATCCAAGTGAATTTGCGTGATCGTTCACATTGTATTCGAAAAAATTCCAAACAGTTTTGTCTTTTTGTGTGTTGAAATTATAACATCTGTTTATTGAATTTAATATGTGAAAATTATTATAAATTGTTTATTCCCACTGCGAGCAAATGCTACTGAAAATTGAACACGCGGTATGCGTGTATTTGGTAACCATATCGTATCCATGGCAATCTTCTCTGAAGCGAAATCCTAGAAAAACGAACATTATCATTTGTGACTCGTTAAGTTACTCACGTTTGCAGTATATGTTCGTGCTAATTCGTTATGTACCTGTGTATGTTCTACTAATAAGTGAAGTGCACTATCTCGACTACGCGCGTGGTTTCATCACAAAACTTTCAGACTGCCTGTTTCAATTTGATAATTGTCTCGAATTCCAGTCAATACATGCGTCTGTGTGGGAAATTTTCGCTTCAATTTGGCTAGTCGAATTTGCGAACAGCAGTAATGTGAATGGAACAATTAATGTATGGATGAAATATTTCAAATCAATATTTTAATATGGAATATTTCACAAGTATTACGCCTATGATGTATTACGCTTAATTTATTATTCATGAGTTATTTATTTACGTCGTAATTATAAATTCTACCCCAATATCTACACCATCAAACACTAACACACATTTATTCGATACATATATTGTATATGGGCAATAAACGCATACACTCACGCACGCACACACACACGCATACATACGATTTCCGTTAAGAAGCGGTTAAGTAGAGGAGATTACACATGTGTGTGTGTTACAAGATCGTGTATCCATATGGCTAGATATACAACAGCACAGAACAGATTGCCGGCAGTGGTTCTCAAACAATAACACCATTGATTGCCAGCTTAAAACATCAACATCTACACACACACACAGACAGACAGACTAAGAGAGAGGAAATTACCACTTGTCCTTACACATTTGGCCGGCGATAAGACAGAACGTCTGTGTGTGGAGAGATGGATAGCACACGAACAGACAAATAATCAGGAGGAAAAGTCTGGCTCAGAAATACAACTGGAATGCAATGCGCAAACAACACTAACACTTCTATATTGAACAACAATGCTATACGCTATATATATGTGTGTATATGTCTGTCTATGTGTGTGTGTGTAAGTTTGGATTAGTCCGAATTAACGTTGATAGTAATACTCAAAGGTGTCAAACACCCCACGCACACACACACACACACACACACACACAAGAATCTCCGTGATAACCTACCGCTACTCAGCACAAGATCACATTATACGACTATTGAACGCACACACACACACACACACACATACACATTACATTAGGTAGATATTCATTTACGCACACACACACACACACACACACACAGTCATACATTGACACGACGTCAAACATAAAACAATATCAAGTCGCATATAACCAATCACACACACACACACGCAAACATACACGCTCTCCCATGCATGTACACACGCGCACACACATACAAGCTGTATGTTACGGGATGATTCAGATAGGATTAAGCATTGCCTAAGAAAACGTCACCGGACATATGGGCAAATATGTGTAACTCCCCCATCACCCCCGGGGGAGACCCTCCCCCTAATACCACCTGGTATATTTATAACACACTGCATTGAATTTCAGGAATTCTTGTGGAATTGTGTGGTCATGTCTATGTTTATGTTTATGTCTAGCTCATCCACCCCGGTTCACATTTGTGAAGTCACCAATAACACAATACCAACTAACACACACACACACACGCACACACACACACACACACACACACACACACACACACACACAACCAATTCCCATAACAGCGCAAAATGATTATATGAATACACGCAGTAGTAGGCATAAACACAGGAATATAAATTGTAACAATGCATAACCAGGATAAACAGACACACACACACATACATACACGTGCGCTCAAAAATAACAAAATAAACAGAAAATTCCAAGCGTAGAACAAGATGGAATTGCGTTTGGCGCCGTGAGAACAACAAAAACAAACAAACAAACAAACAATACAACTGGCTAGTATGTTTGCATGAGAACGCCTGAAAAATGTCACAAACAAACACACAGAAGAAGGGAGAAGTGATGAGAGAAAGGACGAGTGTGTATGTGTGTGTATGTGTGTGTGTGTGTGTGTGTGGAGGTCTGAATATGCGTGTGCTGTACCGTTCAGAATTGATCGACCAACAGCGCACACAAACTCTGCGCTACGTTGTCCTTGCTGGAACGAATTGTCAGTCGGTACATCTACACACACACACACACGCACATACATACACACACATACACACACACATACATACACACACACATACATACACACACAAACACATACATACACATATATACCGACACACACATACCAACACACAAACACCAACACATACACACACCGAAACACAAACACACACACACACCGATACATACATACACACGCACACCGACACGCACACATACACCGACACACGCACACACACCGATACACACGCACACGTACACACACCGACAAACACGCACACACACAAACACACCGACACACAAACACACATACACCGACACATACACACACACGCACCGACACACACCGACACAGACACACACAAACACACATACACCGACACACACACACACAAACACACCGACACACAAACACACATACACCGACACACGCACACACTGAAACACACACACCGACACACGCACACACTGAAACACAAACACACATACACCGACACACGCACACACACTGAAACACAAACACACATACACCGACACACAAACACACCGACACACAAACACACATACACCGACACACGCACACACTGAAACACAAACACACATACACCGACACACGCACACACACTGAAACACAAACACACATACACCGACACACAAACACACCGACACACAAACACACATACACCGACACACGCACACACATACACACCTGAGCCTGTGTATTGGGCTCAAGTCTGAGCAGACAGCCAATTTGTAGTTGGCGCGCGTGCAGAACGCCGGCGCACACAAAATTGTCCGGATTGGGGTCAACTCCGTCGAGCAGCGCCATTCCGAAGCCGGACAATCGTTGATGTGTGTTCGCCTGGTTGATGGGCAGTTGCGCTTTGAATATATTCTGACATTCTTGCGCGGCGCTGGCAACAAAATCGGCAGAATGTATTTTGTGAAAAAATGTACACCATTGTGGAATACGCTGTTTTATGCCGTTGAATAATTGACTTAATTATTTCGTCCTAGTTTATTGTATTATTTCGTCCTAGTGTGTGTATATCTACTCTTTCATATAGTGTTTTTATTATGTATTTTCGTTTGATTTCAATGAGGATTTTCACTGTTTTCATCTGAAAAAGTGAAAACAATTCAACTTATTAAACAGTCTCTTTTGTGAAGCGCTCTAAATGGAATGTTTGATTGAAAGTAATGCACGAATGAAAAACGCGGTGCTTCTGCGGAATTTTATGAAATGTTGAAATTTTTGCGTTGCGTTTTGTTTTTACCCGTTGAGATTTTTCCAGCGAGTGAAGAAGACGTCGGAGGTCATTTGTGACGCCTCGAAGAACTTGTTCAGACTGACAGGCAGCTGGAGCTGCAATTGCTGCTGCGAGCCGCCGTACAGAAAACGTACACTCAAATCAGGCATGTCTATCAGCCAACACACACACACATCCACACACACACACAAAGACACACACACACACACATCCACACACACACACAAAGACACACACACGTTACTGGTGCGTACAGATGTATGTTTGTATGTTGTGTATGTGTTTGTATGTGTGTGTGTATATATATATATGTGTGTGTGTGTGTATGTGTGTGTATGTGTGTGTACGTTGTGTGTGTGTGTGTGTTAATGTGTGTGTGTATATATATATATATATATATGTGTGTGTGTGTGTGTGTGTGTATATATGTGTGTATATGTGTGTTTGTGTGTGTGTGTGTGTATATGTGTGTTTGTGTGTGTATGTGTATGTGTGTGTGTATAGCTCACCGGCAAAGTCAGAGACACACTCGACGTTGACACTTTGCTGAATCTGTGCGCCAGCCTCGATTACATTGTCGACTGGCTTCACTTGTACCAGCAGTCTACTGCTAGCGCCGCCGCTCGACTCGGGCATACAAGCCGTCGCACTAAACATCTACACACACACACACACATACACAAATGTCGTCGATGTGTACACCAATCGACGTACTGAATGCATATAATGAGACGGGCTGAAAAAAGCGGCACAGATACACGAATGGCGGTCTTCGTTGTGATAAATGGAAATAAATGCCGAATAGAGCAGAAACAAAGAGACGGACAGAGAGAGGGATAAAGAGAGGTTGTGAAGGCGTACCTGCAGAGCCATTGGTGTCTTGTTGCCGTAAAATATGCCGATACGACCGAGATTCTGGCGAAATTCACTCTTGACGCCAATCTGCATAATGTCGTTCTCAAAGAGAACACCGTTGTTTTTCAGCACAAACCTGGCAGCACAAACACAAGAGACATATTGGTGAGAGACAAGAAGAGCATTCAGTCAGACAATCGCTGATTTAATATTGAAAAACACAAGTGACACTCAAATATTCTCACTTTCACGCCAATGGAAAGTGTAGAAACATACGCTAGAACACAAACAATTACACAGTACCGCAACAGACAAAGCAATAAGCAAACAAAAGGATAAATATCATTAAGATATATCTACAGAAGAGAAAGCAAAAGCAAAATATAAACAAATATACAAGCAATAACAAGAGAAACATTCCTTTGTAAAAAGAAACTTATAAATTTCTTATAAACTTTTCTTTCGAAAACAGAATATAAACAAAATATAAAGATGAATGGAATAAAAACAGAAACGTTTCTTTAGGGCGCTTTCAGTATATGAGGCCACGGAAAGTTGGATTTAAAGTTGTTATTTATTTACTATTTTCTTTCCAACTCTCTTTATAGACTTTTTTCTTTTCGAAATATCTTTCTCTCTGAATCTTTTGGTTAGCTTCCAGTACATGGGGCCACCTTAGGGTGGTAATAGTGCACTTGCACTCTTCCCCCATGCTACTGAATTTGCCAATGTAATTAATAATAATAATAAATGAAGCAGGCGCGCGTACTTGCGTATGCTCTCCTGCGCGTCGGCGGCTGAATTGACGGCTCCGTTGGCGGTGGAGCCTGCTGTTGCGACGGAAGAGATGGCTGCTAGACCGTGAGAGGACGCGCCGCCCGTCGTCACACTGTCTCCCAGCACGTCGACCAACAAGCCCGTGGCGCCCAACGGTGTCGGCACGTCACACTGAAATATACACAAACACAGACAAACACACACACACACACAGATAAATCCGGTCATGTTTGTGTAGAAATCAGCAGCAGCAAACACATGTGGAGATGGTCGGTTCTGCGGTGACAGCGAGCTGCACGGGACACGCCTGTGTGTGCGTTCATAAGCTTCGACTTCTTCCCGTGTAGCAGCTGTCACTTGAGGTCTACAACCATTAACAGAAGAAACATGAGAGCCGAAAATGTCCCCTTTAAATGCCACCAAATGTAACTGTGAAATCACTTCCCCACACGCCACGGGGGCAGAAAAATAAACTACAAAGAAGACAACAGATTTACTAGAACAAATGGATATTGGACATTGTCGCACCTTGCCGTGAGCGGCTGTTGTTGTGGCGGCGCCACCAGAAACTGCGCCACTGGCAGCGGTGGTGGCGCCGACGCCCGGCTTGCCCGTCTTGTTGATGTCCGGTATTCGACCGCTCTTCTTCTTGAGAATGGCCAGAATGGAAGACTCGCGCTCGGGAAACGGAGGCATCTCCTCGAGAACTGTGGCCTATAGATACACAAACACACACACACACATGTTTGTGTGTGTGTATGATTTAGTTAGTGCGGAAAAACGTTGAACCACAGTAGAATAGCAGCCACGGCTTAACACTGTGAAAAGTAGAGCTCATATAACGTAAATAATGTTTATCGAACAACAAAGACAAAGAGAGACAGTAGAGAGATAAAAGATGAAAACATTGAAGAAAACAATAAGACTCAAACAAACATGATGCTTACAAACAAACAAACAAAAGGACAAATGTATGCAGCAAAAATACAAACAAGAGTACAATAAAGAGTAATAGAGTACAAACACGCAAGAAGAAGAGGACAGGAGAGAGCAAGGAGAGAGTGAGGAGTTGAGACTGACGAGCACATCTGCCGTGGCGCGTTGGCTGAGACTGAGATACTCGCAGGCGCGCTGTTGCAGCTCGGCGTCGGCGGAGCGCAGGTTACTGTCGGCACGCAACACGGCCTCAACCTCGGCCTTGATCTCGACAAATAAGTTGATAAACTTTACGTAGGTGGACAACAGCAGCGCTCGCGTTGACACCGAACATAAATGATACTGGCAGCCAGACAAACACACACACAAACAAACACTTATTATTATGAATAATTATACACAAATCTAGTAGCATGGGAAGAGTGCAAATGCACTATTACCACCATGAACTGAAAGCGCCCAAAGACGAAAGAAGCAAAATAAATACACGATGAGTCAAATGAAATTATAAGGAAAGACCACACACTACTGCTGAATAAAACATACATATTTGCATCCACTCTCACAGTCAAATAGATTCGTACGAGAATTAAAGATTCAGCAGAAAGAGGATACAGAGGGAAGGAGGAAGAGAGGGGAGAGTGCACCTTGGAGTGTAGCAGTTTGAACTGAACGGTGGGAGCCGAGCGTGAGTCTCCGGCGATCAGATTGCCGAACTCGCCGAGAATATAGCCGCCAACCTTGACCATATTCTCGTGACACGCCGGCGCCTGCAGGGCCTGCCCTCGCACAAACAAGCAAGCAAGCAAGAGAGAGAGAGAGAGAGAGAGTGAGAGAGAGAAAATGAACCAAGAGAATGGAACACCGTCGGCTATGCAACTGAATAAATTCAGGAGGATAATTTAGGCATTCAGCATTGAAGCGCTAAAAAATGAATTGTTTTTGCAAGTCTGTTTGAAATATGCGGCGTTTGTAAAGTAGCAGATGTCAGCTAAAATTAGCACAGGTGAATACGAGTGCACGAGTACAAAAAACGAGTACAAAAAAGACACAGAAAATAATAAAAACGAACAAAACAATATAAATGACTGATAAAAAAGGCGATATAAAGAGAAAACAACAAGATAGAAGCAAAAACAAATAGTCCAGTAAAACAGACAAACACACACACACACTCTCACTCACACGCCCACATACACACACACTCTCTCAAACACACCCACACTCACGCACACACTCACTCACATACACACACACACACTCACACAAACACATTCTGAAACACACACACACTCACACAAACACAAACACACACTCACACACTCTCAAACACACACAAACACACTCTCAAACACACCCACACACACTCTCTCTCAAACACACACACACACTCTCTCTCTCAAACACACCCACACTCACTCACACACAAACACACTCTCAAACACACTCTCAAACACACCCACATTCACACAAACACTCTCAAACACACCCAAACACACGCCCACATACACACACACTCACACACACACACACACACACACACACAGTATCACGCTGTGTACCTCAAACACGGTTTTGGCAGCGTATCCCTGCACATCTTCGCGATTGACAACGATCTGTATGACGCGATACCACACTTGCTCGCTGACATAGTCGCCGGCTATACGAATCAGGTTGAGTATGACGTCCACATACCACGTGTAGTCGACGGCATACTTCTCAGCAAGTATGGCCACCTTCAGCACCTGCGCATAAAAGTTTAATGTTAAATACCTTAAGTGGCAGCTGATACACGGGAAGAAGTCGAAGTTTATGAACACACAGTTGTGTCCCGTGCAGCTCGCTGCCACCGCAGAACCGACCCTCTCCACGCTATGGCGCCACAAGAACGGAAGACGTATTAGAGAGGACCACCTCCCCAGAATGCATGGCACAACACATGACTGATATCTGGTACCATCATTTACTGCTGGGTGGACAGGGGCTGTTGGATTATAGAATTCACCCAAAGAAATTCTCCTCCGCCGGGTTTTGAACCAGGGACCTCCCGCTTGTGAGACGGGTGTGCTACCACTACACCACGGAGCCCAACACACGTACACACACGCATAAAAAGCTAGATAAACGCTGATAGACAACAAATCGCACATTCAAACTGTTCTCGTCCTGACCAGGCACACTCAACATAAGGAAGCAAACATAATATAATCAGCCAGTCTTGCACGAAACCTCACGAACAACACACATGTGAACGTCACACATTGCTGTGTAGGACGGCGACACAGACAATAAGATAGACATGAAGAATACGAGAATTACAAGATCACAAATAGCATAAATCTTGGGAAAACGCCAAAACGACAGATTAACATAAGGAAATGTCTTATAAACAAAGCAGACGTAGGATAAAGGAAGGTACAAAGAGCGATAGAGAGAGAGAGAGAGAGATAGAGGGATAGAGGAGGGAGGAAGGAGAGAGGACGGCACCATTTCTTCTCGGATCGAATAATCGGCCGATTCGAGGTAGTTGAGCATTTCTTGCACGATAGTTTCGGCGTTGGTGCGGTCGCACATGGCGTACAACAGATCAACAGCTCGCTGCCGCACAGACACATCTCGCTCCGTCTAAACACACACACACACACACACACACACACACACACACATGAGTGGACATAAAGAAATGAGTATATATTCAACACGAAGAAAGAGTCTACAAAGACGCGTTAAGCAGGACACACGGCATACGACACATAGAAGACAACAATGATTAAGCAAGCAATTGTTAACAATAAGACAGATAGATAAGATAGTGTGGAATAGGACACACTCATCAAAATATACGTACACACACACACACACACACACACACACACACACACAGCCCAATCCCAGCATGCCAGACTCAAAGATACTGACACAAACACTCAGACAAAAAGAAAGAGCTGAGAGCAGAGACCAGGAGAGAGAGAGTATGGCAGGACCGGCTGGCGTGATGATGTCACCTTGAGTGCGTTGATCACAGTTTCCTGGTGCTTATTGACGGCCTCGTGCGAGAACTCCGACGTGGCCAGCAGACACATGGACTCCAGTGCCAGGTAGCGCAGATTGGTCTCGCGGTGGGTGAGAAACTGGCCCAGCTGATTACAGGCGCGAACCAGCAACTGTGGCTCACTGACACACACACACACACACCAGCACAAGAACACACAGACAAACACAAACACAACAGCACAAACACACACACACACACAAACACAAAAACACATACACACATGATTACATGCACAAATACATGTATCTACATTTTTATACCAACTCACATATATATACACACACATGCATGCATATACACACACATCAGACAAAATTTGAACATTCTGTTGAACCCACACACACACACACATCTTCAATCTGAATCAATTATTTCAACCATGAGTTGAGCTGTATATCCAATAAATATTTCCTTACTCAATACATATGTGTGTATGTGTGTGTATGTGTGTGTGTGTCTGTAAGATGAACGTGCATGTGACGCGACATTATCGACAGACTTCAAAACAGCACACCTGTCCGAGTGAATGATCAAACTGATAGCTTCCATGAGCACGGCGTTTTTGGCGTTCGAGTGTTGCACTTTCTTCGACTTGGGCGGCTCCTGGGCCTTGTTCAGAATCGTCTCCAAACACTCGTTGAGACGACTCTTCACGCCGCTATCGTCTGACAGATGCATCGAAAACGACGCAAACACACAAACACACACACACATGTATAAATCTACAATAGTCCGCAAAAACAATCACAAGTGTATAATTTTGCCCTTAAACTGTAAAATGTCACATAGTGTATGAATCTGTACATGTGTGTATCTCAGAGTGTACGTGTGTGTGTGTATGTATGTGTGTGTGTGTGTGTGTTTGTGTGATTGAGTCCGTGAAAATCATATGCACAAATACACACACACACACACACACACCACCGACAACACACCACCGACACACACCACCGACACACACGCAGAGACACACTGACACATTGACACACACACACACACATACACTGACACACTGACACATTGACACTGACACATAGACACTGACACATTGACATTGACACATTGACACTGACACATTGACACTGACACACTGACACACTGAAAGACACACACTGACACATTGACACTGACACATTGACACTGATACACTGGCACACTGACACATTGACATTGACACACTGACACATTCACACTGACAAGCTGACACATTGACGCAATGACACTGACACACTGACACCCTGACACATTGACACTGACACATTGACAATGACACACTGACACACACTGACACATTGACACATTGACACACATTGACGCACCGGGCGGCGGGTAGTTTTGCAGCAGTCGCAGCAGCTTTACGGAGAGCCAGGGTGCCGGCACGAAGTAGTAGGTGTAGTCCTGCAGATCCTGGTAGCTGGACGTGACAATACGACTGAGACGCGACACGGCCAGTGCCACACAGCCGCGGTACTCGTCACTGCTGTGCTTGACTAGCGCGTCGATTAAACTGGACGCAGCCGTCACCACGCCCATGTGCTGATCGTTGAGCAGGTGGATTATGCGTGATGTCCACTCACCGCCGGGAATCACCTGAGGTGCAAATTTCGGTTTAAATTGTGTATTGTTCTTCATATTGTATTCATGTACAATGAACGCTCGCGAATTATTCCTCAACCTAATATACCGTATATTTCGGCGTATAAGGCGACCGTCAGATAAGACGAGGTACAAAATTAGAGCAAATTTTTAAGGTTAAGGTTAATTCAAGGTCTGACTTTTATATCGGTTGTATAAGACGACCCACAATTTTTAAGGGTGATTTTTTTACTTTAAGGGTCGTCTTATACGCCGAAATATACGGTATATCACTATTTGAACTCTTTGGCGTATATGACGTAACTATCTATCTATATATCTATCTATCTGTCTATCTATCTATCCATCCATAGTGACTGAAGAAGGTATGATGACCGAAACATTCGACAGTCTTAGCTATCGTTTGTGTTTAGTTTGCGTACATCATATAGTGCGATACACATAGTGGGTTCATGTATAGGGCGTAGATATCCGTGTAGATATTTATAGTTATACATATTAGGTAGATGTTTCTATAGCACACATATACACACACATACGTACACACACACACAGACACACACAGACCTAATCACATACACACTATAATATCCACATACACACACACACATTACATTATGTTACACTAAGCAGATATTTTTTTCAGTAGATGTGTGAGTAAATATTGTATGTACGCATATATTGTGTGTATGAGTATGTACTTATATAAGTAGATATGCAGATATACACACAAATATAACTATAAATAAAAAAAAACATAATATATAATTGGTGTAAGTAGTTTTACATATTTGTCTCTATTTCATTACGAAACACGTAAATTTTGTATTATCCTCGCGTACCACGAGAGTCAAAAATAATATACACAGTCGAATCGGCATAATCGACACAATCAGATACCACAAGGCGGTCGATTTTTTCGGCCCCCAAACTAGCGCCTTATATCGCGATGTTTCACTGTAATTAAATATCAATATGTAATTAATATGGCGATGAGGCTGACCTCGGGCGAGGTGCGAAACAGTCGCAGCAGACACAGAGCGGCCGATTGTTTGACCAGGTCAATAGCCTCGGGCGAGACGAGCAGTCGAGGAATATCCTGACCGAAAGCCTCAGCCATATCCTTGCTGCCAATGTTGGCGATACATTGCATGGCTAGATTGACGTGCACCGAGTTTCTGCATACACACACACATACAAACACACAAAAACACACACACACATAAAACACATACACACACAGACACATACATACATGTAAATACAAAAATGCAATGCATACATACACATACACACAAGCATATGCACACACACACACACACACACTCGCACACAACAGGATATACATACACACACAAACACAAACACATTTATACACAAGCACACATACACAGCAGGATGTATACACACACACACACACATTCATACGCACACGCATAAGTAGGAACACGTACCCACATATGCAAACAACAGGATACAAACACACACACACATACACACATACATATATACGGTTGCATTCAACTTGAAATGGTCTGTTGAATCGGAAATAGATTGTTGAAATGATGCAACATTTGTTGACAATGAAATCATGAAATATTCATGTAAGATCGTGCAAATCTCGTATAACGCGTGAGCATGGATTGAGCATAGGATAAACTATCGATTCTGTGACTTTGAAAATGCAAATATTTTTCTACGGTTGGTTTTTGAACAAAACCTCTAACATTGTTGTCCACGTGGAATAAAACATGTTGTACAATATTAATTTCTATCTCAGTTATTGCACAATAAAATGTGGACACTTTTTATGACCCATCATGTATAAAAAAGTGTGTGTGTGTGTGTGTGTATGTGTGTGTGTGTGTGTCTCGTACTTGGATGAGAGGTCATTTTTGATGTTCTGAATGATCAACTTGATCAGATCCGAATTTGTATTGATTAGCACCGATATAAACAAATATCCCTGCAACATACACACACACACACATACAGACACACACACACATACACACTTATTAGTTATCAAAAACAATACAATTGAATATGCATATACATAGTGGCCAGACGACAACAATGTAATTAACAATAACAATAAAAATATAAAATATGTATAGCAAATGATTTGTATGTTTGTATATATATAAGTGAATATTTTCATAGGTGGGTATGTGTGTGTATGTATGTATGTGTGTTTGTGTGTGTATGTGGGTGTATGGTTATGTTTATGTGTGGCCAATTTAGACTGACAATTTGTTTTTCGGTGTATTTATTGGAGGAGAGTAGATTGACGGCCTCCATGTGGCCGAAGTCAATATCGTGGCCCAGCAGGAAGATGAACAGCAGTTTGCACACGTATTTCTTCTTCTGGTAGCCATCCAGCGTCTTGTCGCCCTTGAACTTGCTGCGAATATTGGCCAGCTCCTTGTTGATACGCTTCTCTTCGGCCTCCTTGCTCTTGCCTAGACCGGCACACACAACACACAACACGCAACAACAACAACGACAACAACGACAACGTGAGCCAGCGGTCGTCATAACAGCAAATGTGAAATGTTAGTCGATCAGGGGCGACGCCAAGGATCGTTCCGGCGGGGAGCTAGCGGAAAAGATGAGGGGGCTTGGTGAAACATGAGCACTCGAAATGTTCATGGTCAGGATTTTTGGGAAGCTTAGGGGGGATTGACAAATTTCTGGAGGATTTCAGCTTCTCGAAGCCCCCATTTAGCACCGCCACCGGAGTCAATATACTGAGATTATCATGCTTATTACTAAACCCAGTGTCGGTGATTATTAAACCTAGTGTCATGGACAGAGTGAAGGCACTATTGCCACAATGCGGTGGCCCCATGTACGGGAAGCATTGAAAAAGCATAGATATTTTGAGAAATACGAGTTTTGTTAGTATGTTGAGCTATTTGAGTCTGTATAAGTTAGGTTGATATGTTGTGTCGTGTAAAGTTGATAACCAGACATTTCCAGGAGATTTCAAGAAGGAAAGATGTAAAAGGAGACCAAGATTAATCGGAAAATTATATGACCACTCACTACAGAGCAAACTTTTTCAAAAAAGAACACCATGAGGAAAAAATTCCACTCTATGCAGTCTCGAACCCGCAACTTCTAACGCAAAGGAAGAAACGTTCTATCACACTACTACACCACTCAGATACGTCAACAAAAAAACGACCGCACAAAAATAGCTAGCGCAGTAGCACCTTATTTAAGTTTGTGTGTTTGTGAGAATGTGTCAAAGCGTATATACGTGTGCGTGTGCTTGCTGAAATGCGTAAATTGCTCACAATTTCTGATGTCTGATATGAACACGGCGAGACCTCGCATCCCATCGCCCCTGACGGCAGGCATACTAACTCTGTGCGACCCACACACACACACACATGCAGCATATATATACAGAAACACGGGTCATTTATCATAGGTAAAACGCCAAATATGATAAATCAATGAAGATATGTGATTAAATTCAAAACAGAAAGTATTTGACACAATAATTATTAGGTCGAATTTCCAAGAGTCTACGATCGGGCACATGTAGAATGAACATGATGTCCTTCGGTGCACATGATATACTTATTCACGTGTCAACAATACACTAAGACGTCTAAAATATTAATTGCAGCATCATTAGACAATAAACACCTTGAACCAATAATTTAATATCCATTTTCATTGAAACGCACAGGAAAAACAAGGTAAATTCAAGCTCAAGACAAGCTAATTGTCGCTCAACACCAGGCAAATCACATAAACAAACACCACAACAAACCACGAATGAGATAAAATCGTTCTCTTAAGACGAAACTTATATTTAAAACGATAACCAGAGTATATTTTTCGAGATAAATACCTACAAATTAATCACAAGCAGCAAGCAACGCGGTCAACGCCACATTCAAGCCAGTGCTGCCAAATCACATCCACCTTCCCATCAATACATTGATCTACATTTGCCGCGTTGAATTTTCCGTTTACTTATCAGTTCAGTGAAGGCCAAACTGATTGAACGAGGTCAGAGAGTGTTCATAATTCCATTTTAGGATATCAGATTCCGCATAATATTTCAATTCAACGCCGTAAGACCTAGCAGACAACGAGAAAACGTCAGCAGAAAAGGGGGCGTGTTTCGACCAGCACAGCCATCAAAAATGCCAAGAAGAAATATGCGAAATATTGTTTGAAAATATATTACATAAATTCTTCATACTGGTCCTTGGTATTCTATTCTTTCTCCAAAAAAGGTTCCTTTTATAAGAAATTTACTATATATTTCTATAATAACATTTGGAATATATCGTATAGTTCTTGTTTAACTGTTTCCATGTTCCATGTGCATTTCGACATCACTCGCGTTATGCTCCTCCATTTTATTTTTAACTAGCATTAAAACCCGCCCGTTGTGCGGAGCAATTAATAACGTGAAATTCATATTCAATTCATAAAAAAATATGGAAAATTAAAAATAAAATAGGGTACACTCATAAAAATATTAATCAATTGAAAATTTCAAGTTCAGTTATTATTATATCGACAAAATATTTCCCCTCAGTCCGCCTTAGTAATTTTTACATCCGCCTGTCGTGCTGAATAATTTAGAACTCGAACACGATCCGTTCTGGATATTGAAGTCAAATCCATTGGTTTTGTGTATGAATTAATTCTACAGAGGAAACTGAACTTTCTATTGTCTATAGTTGCTGCCCGAGGAGCATTTTTATTAAAAAAATACCTTTTTTTAAAAGAAACATTTGAAAAAATGAACTAAAAAATGGAAACACTTTTTTATACCCGCCCGTCTTGCGGAACAATTCATACAATAAAATTCATATTAAATCCATAAAATATAATTAATACAAATTGAAAAGCCAAAAATGTCAGCTATAAATATCTTAACCAATAGAAAAGTCTAAATGTGAATATTTTTGTTCTTATTTTGGCAAATATTATCCCTCAACCCGCCTGATATATATCTGCCGGTCGTGTGGTATAATTCAGAACACAAACACGAAACAAACAATTAAAGATGATGAAATCTTTTCATCAGAATGTTTCCAAACTATATTTATTACTTAACATCATTCCCCAACATCATTTGCTTAAGTACTATTTTTATTTTACCGCTATAATATTTATTGCTGAAATTTATATATTTCCCGCTATCATTAAAACCCAATATAACCTGAGTCAAACCTACCCAACCCAACCCAACCATCCAATCTTGACCGCACTCAGCCTAGTCTGAGGTGATTTAACTCATCAGTTTGTGATCACAAAATATACTGATTCGATCATAATTTGTAATCAGAAGACTGAGATGATCTACCCCACGGGCCCCAAACACGCGGCCCACCATTACTTTTCTCTCAACCCGCCAATATAGTATCGGAACCAAACTGTAAGGCAGCTAAATTCACATTTGTTGCATAATGCGATATAATTATACACCATTTAAGTCACATTTACATTAGTGAACAATGTTATCAAAACAATGAAACCTTCTGTCATCTCTATAATTCCAGATTTATGCTTCCACTAAAACAGCATATGCATATAGTTGGCATTGCATGATATTACAACTCACATCCTCATGCAACTTAAGCGTATGCAGCTTGAAATTAAACCAATTAAATTACACTGTAAAATTCAGTAGTTTACTTTGTTCCCAGTAGCATTTTACCAGCCCGTCGTGCGGAACAATTCATGTGTAAATATTGAGGACAATAAAGCCTTTCTATTCAGTATAGTGTAGCATTAAGTAACTGTACGCAATAAAACCACACCATCCATGCTTGGAGCTAATATGATGCATTCTTAATTGTGATTGGGTTTCAGTGAAATTAAATCAGTGTATATTCCTGTGAAATCGCAAGTGCGCATAATAGCTGTCAAATTGGCAACATGTCATTTTGACGTTACACCGCCTTAACTTCCTTCAGGAACATTTTGGAAAATTAAAACCATTGGAACCCGTTTTACCCATTATAGCATTAAACCCGCCCGTCATGAGTAGCAATTCCTACAATAAAACTAATATTCAATTTATAAAGAAGAGATACAAATTAAAAAGAAAAAAGTAAACCCATTAAAAGTCTTATCTAATAGAAAAGTATGAAGGTGAATATTTTTATATATATTTGGACAAAATATTTCCCTCAAATAGCGTCATATTTAAGTCTGCCCGTCGTACGGAAATATTCAGAACTTAAACACGATATCATGAAGAATGATGAAAAATGAAATATTTTCATCATGATGTTTCCAAAATATATGCATAACTTAACATCATTCCCCAACATCATTTGCACATGTACTCATATACTTTTGCCAGTATAATATTTACTGCCAAAAATTCATATACATACATTCATATACATTTATATACATACATTATATTCCGCATTCATATTGAACCCAATATAACCTGACCCAATCCTACCAAACCCAGCCCAACCATCCCATCTTATCGTATATCATCTCATCCCCTTTTATTATCAAACACGCGGCCACCAATAATGTTCTCGAATCCCGCCAATATAATATAGTAACCAAACTGTAAGACAGATTAATTCACATCTATTGTATAATGCGATTTAATCATATATTTAATTCAAGTTCTCATCTAGCAGTTAAACCCGTCCGTCGTTCGAAACAATTAATAAAATAAAGGATATCAATTGAAAAGTGTAAATGTAATGATTTTTAGTTTAATTTTGATAAAATTTTCCCTCATCCCGCCTCATATTTAAACCCACCCGTCGTGCGGGATAATTCAGAACTCGAACACGATTTGTTCTGGATCTTGAAGGCAACTCCGTTAGTTTTGTATATGAATTCATTACACACGCTAAAATTGAACGTTTTATTGTCTATAGTTGCTGCCCGCGGGACATTTTTATTTCATAAACATGATCCATCGTTTCGTTTACGTTTAAAAGCCCTGATCTATATCATTGAACCCGCTCAGTTATGTCACCTCATATCCAAGCATACACACACACAGATGATTTATTATATATATATACATATATATATATATATAAATTTAAAGTCGCCCGTCGTGCGGAACAATTCATAAAATCTATTCATATTCAATCCATAAAAGAAAATGAATACAAATTAAAAAGCAAACAAATTAAAGCTGTAAATATGATAACTACTAGCAAAGTCCAAATATGGATATTTTTATTTTTATTTTGACAGAATATTATCCCCCAACCCGCTTCATATTTAAACCTGCCCGTCGTGCGGAATAATTATAAACTCAGAAACGAAAAAATGAAAATTGTCTAAGTTTTTTATCATAATGTTTCCAAAGTATATTTATAAATTAACATCATCTAGCATTGAAACCATCCCGTATAGCGGAGCAATTAGAACAAAAAGTATAATAAATATTGAATTAATAAAATTAAACTAATACAAATTAAAAAATTAAAAAAGCAAACCCATAAGAAGTCTTAACCAATAGAAAAGTCTAAATATGAATGTGTTTATGTTAGATGTGGCAAAATATTTTTCCTCGAACAACCTGGTATTTAAACCCGCCCGTCGTGCGGAACTATTAATAAAATATAATGAATCAAAAAGCATAAAGCTTATCCAATATAAAAATATAAATGTGTAAATTCTTGTTTTAATTAATGACGAATTTTTTTTCCCTCAACACTGCTCAAATTCACACCCGTCCTTCGTGTGTAGTAATTCAGAAGTGTAACACTATCAAAACAATGCAACTTTCTGTCATCTCTGTAATTCCAGGTTAATGCTTCCGCTAAAACAGCATATACATATAGTTGGCATTACATGATATTGCAACCCATATCCTTATGCAACTTATGCTTTATTTTTATATTAATTAACGTGTGTATATACCTTTTTGAGCACCAGAAACGAAACCAATTTGAAACCTCATTATTCCATGTGTGCCCTAAAGTGACTACAACAAAAAACAGCTGACATATAATATATTCATGTAAAATAGGTGTTTTCTGTATATATAAATGTGCTGTGTTTTTACACTACGCCACAAAAGGTTCTATTTTTAGACGCGGTGGCTTGGAAATAGAACCTTTTGTGGCGTAGTGTAAAAACACAGCACATTTATATATACAGAAAACACCTATTTTACATGAATATATTATATGTCAGCTGTTTTTTGTTGTAGTCACTTTAGGGCACACATGGAATAATGAGGTTTCAAATTGGTTTCGTTTCTGGTGCTCAAAAAGGTATATACACACGTTAATTAATATAAAAATAAATATAAAAAACAACCAAGGTCGTGCTCGAAAATGTTTTTGTTCAAACACAAGTTTTCATCGGCAAAGTTTCAGTAACAATTGCATCGCCAAATGGCTGCTGTAAATAATTGAGCGAAAACATTGTGATTAGCGCAGTTGATTTGTTCATGGCTTAGACCCATAAAGAGTCTTAACCAATAGAAAAGTCTAAATGTGAATGTTTTTATTTTAGATGTGGCAAAATATTTTCCCTCGAACTGCCTTGTATTTAAACCCGCCCGTCGTGCGGAACTATAAATAGAATATAATGAATCAAAAAGCAAAAAGCTTATCCAATAGAAAAATATAAATTTGTAAATTCTTGTTTTAATTATTGACGAAGTTTTTTTCCTCAACACTGCTCTAGTTCACATCCATCTTTCGTGTGTAGTAATTCAGAAGTGTAACACTAAAAAAACAATGAAACTTTCTGTCATCTCTATAATTCCAGATTTATGCGTCCGCTAAAACAGCATATTCATATAGTTGGCATTGCATGATATTACAACCCATATCCTTATGCAACTTAAGCTTATGCAACTTGAAATTAAACCAATTAAATTATACAGTAAAATTCAGTAGTTAACTTTGTTCCCAGTAGTATTGTACCCGCCCAACGGGCGGAACAATTCATGTGTAAATATTGAGGACAATAAAGCCTTTCTATTCAGTATAGTGTAGCATTAATTAAACTGTACCCAATAAAACCACACCATCCATGCTTGGAGCTAATATGATGCATTCTTAATTGTGATTGGGCTTCAGTGAAATTTAATCGGTGTATATTCCTGTGTAATCGCAAGTGCGCATAATAGCTGTCAAATTGGCAATATGTCCTTTTGACTTTACACCGCCGTAACTTCCTTCAGATACACTTTGAAACATTAAAAATTATACCATACTGTAGAAAACAAAATTTCTAGCACGATGGTATAATTAATTTTTATGTGTAACAAATAGTTACAGAGAAATAGTAGAAAAATGAATTAATTTTAGTCGCCCGGTTTTCAAGTGTAATTTTGGATGTATTTGAGAATTTTGCCAATTTTACACGTTTTTTGTATCATTTGTGGGTATAAATTATAGCTTATCTTGTAGAACACAAAATTCTCTACACAGTAGTATATTCCTGTGTAATCGCAAGTGCGCATAATAGCTGTCAAATTGGCAATATGTCCTTTTGACTTTACACCCCCGTAACTTCCTTCAGATACACTTTGGAAGATTACAAATTATACCGTATTGTAGAAAACAAGATTTCTAGCACGATGGTATAATTTATTTTAATGTGTGACAAATAGTTCTTGAGAAATTGATAGAAAAATGAAATAATTTTAGTAACCCGGTGTTCATGTGTAATTTTAGATGTATTCGAGAATTTTGCCAATTTTACACGTTTTTTTGTATAATTTGTGGGTATAAATTATAACTTTTCTTGTAGAACACAAAATTATCTACACAATAGTATAATTTTTATAGCTGCACCATTGCTGGTTTATGAGGAATAGATAGCGGAATATTGACCAAAATATTCACGTTTTTGTGTGCCAATTTTGCCTTTTTGACTTTGTCATTTACACTTCACACCGCCGTAACTTTTTTTTAATACACTTTGGAAAATTAAAAATTATACCGTATTGTAGCAAACAAAATTCCCAGCATGATGGTATTATATATTTAGATGTGTGATAATTAGTTTTTGAGAAATAGAGAAAAAAGTATAGAAAATCGGACGCGTTAAGTTTAAATAATATTTTGAATGTAGATTGAATTTTTTTTCCATTTTACATGTTTTATATTCAATTTTCGGGTTTAAATTATACTTCGTTGAGTAGAATAGGAAATTTTCTACACAGTAGTATAATTTGTATAGTTGTACCGTTGCTGGTTTAGAAGGAGTAGTTCTCAGAAAATTAAGCAAACTTTTCGCATTTTTCAGGGTTCATTTTGTCTTTTCACCGCTATAACTTTTTTTGGTTTAATTTTTGAAATTAAAAATTTACTCTTAAGTGTAGACAAGAAAATTTCCAACGTGATGGTATATATTGTTAGCGGGTACACCAAGTGGTGGCCGAGTATTAGCTGATAGAAAATGGACAAAGGATGGTGGAACACACAGACACACACACACAGACACACAGAGGTTCTCTTTTATATATATAGATTTCGATCAATATACATAAACGCCGGTCGTTTAGTTTCATAATTTGATAATTATGCCTGCAGGGACATTTTTCTATACTGACAA
Source organism: Sacculina carcini (assembly GCA_916048095.2). NCBI lineage: Eukaryota > Metazoa > Arthropoda > Thecostraca > Sacculinidae > Sacculina > Sacculina carcini. The sequence continues at coordinate 1,937,218 of OU696573.1, forward strand.
AATCTTAATAGCTTTGCTTACATTGTAATTTTACATCAGTTTTTTTACCATTCATGGTGTAAGCACGATCTAACACAGCAATATTTTCCACTGTATAAATTCTGTCCAAACATAGTCCATTTGTGAGTGAATATTTACACAAACACATGATGTACGTCTGTATTATGTCATCTGGTTTCAGCCGCTATTTTGTGTCGTTTTTGTCTCGAGGTCAGCACGCGCTCATTACCATACTCACATCGCCCCGTTTTCTAACTCAAACACGTAATCAAACTCTCACTCTGGGACACATCTGTGATTTTTTATGTGTAGTCTTCCATTCAAGAAACATTATTATTACAATAGCGAATGTATTGAAACGTTAGTGTTTGCTCTTTGAATCAACATACATTTTTCGTCTGGTTGAGTTAAAATTCAACACAGCAGAGCAGCAGGTAACAACAACAACAACAACAACAACAACAACATGTTTTTGATATAGCGCACTTTCGAGGGCAAAGGCGCGAGCAGGAGCAGAGTAATAAAAGTGTAGACACAGAGCGATATGGGGACAAAACTAAGGAGCACAAATCGACAGAAAGTACATGGATGCTTGCAAAATTGAATACATACATACACACAAACACATGCACACGAACACATACACACGCACATATATACACATACACATGCATACAGATAGTTACACACATGCATACACATAGCATACACACACATACACATAACTAGGGTAATTACCCCAAAAGAGAAAACTGCAGCCAGACGTGCGCAATTATTTCGAAAACCTCATCGTATCCTTTGAAACCATTTATCAGTTTTGCTGTGCATTCTAGCTTATATCCCGTGCATATAGCTTATATCCCGTTCTACATATGCATTTCTACATATGCAGTTGAAACATGAGAGACAAAGTCGATTGAAACGCTAGTTACCGCTAGGCAAGAGCGAATCTAGAAAATTCTATTGAGAGGAAAAAATCAGTCAATTCTATGCAAAATAAGCCAAATGAAAGACGAAGCAACAAATAAAACCGGAATTCAATCGTACGGTATGCAATACCTAAGTATCCGAGAAAAATACTTTGTTGTAGTTACTGTTTGGTTGAGAGGCACATGCCATCCCACTGCCTCCGCCTCTGCTGCCAAGTTACACACTCATACACAGCTGACGAGTATACACAACTGACAATCACCCCATTTTTTGCTCCGCCTTTATACATGACGTCAGAGTTCGCACACCAATGGTATGGCGGCTACTGAGATTACACAGAACCAGCCCACAATAAGACGCGGAGGCCTGGCAGCAAATTCATTGGTTTGTTTGCTTTCTTACTGTTCAGTTGTATTGGCTCTGGTTATCAACAAAACAACACGAAATAAAGTCGTCAGCCTTGTACAGCAATCAGCAATCAGATTGCTTCATCATTTGGTGATAGTTGGTAAGTGTTGTTTTTTTATATCAATTTTGAGGTTTTTACTCGAATTGAACGCATATTTACGTAGAAAATGATGAAAAATTACGCACCGTGTAACATATTGCCAGTTCTGAAATCGAATCGTTATAAAATTTAGTCTTACATGTTTTTGTGACGATCCCGGGCGCTCGTTGATATAAGCGACGGAATATACACAAAGATTTTAAATACCTTCATTTGGTCCAGAACATTTAATAGAAAATCATGTCGTTCGGTGAGTATTTCACACAGTTATATGTATAATAATTTGTGCTATATATATGGGGTTTATCGGGCTTCTGAGTAGATCTGGCTTTTACTAAGCTGTATTTAATGGTTGATTGATTTGTTGTACAAATTCATTACTGGCTCATGTGTATATTTACTGGTCCTGTGTACACAGGTTCAATAATTCATATTGAAGTTCTTGAGAACCTGACATATTTTTATTATTGACTTTAAGATATGATGGGAGATGATGGTCGTATTTGTGCTACTAGTATATGCCTTGTTTAAACAAATCAATATGGTTAGAATCTATCAAGAAAATTAAAGCTTAGAGTAGGATCGTTTTTTATTGGATATTTCTCAAATCTGTTGAGTCTTATCTAGCCTATTTAAGTATGTTTGGTCGTTTAGATGGAATCCACCATCTCACTGGACAATAAGTGCTCGTCTGCCATTCCTGCTTATTTTGGTCAAATTATCGATTTACTAGTGCTAAATGGATTGTCTTGCGCTCTAGGGTGCAGAAGGTTGGTTCTAGTTTCTAGGAATGTTCGAGGGCAGTGGTTCTTAATAGTTTTCAGTGTTCGCATCTTTTCAAATATGAAGGCATTTCTCGCACTCCCCTGTATTTTTGATAGCTACATGAAAAATATAAAAATACACACAACGTAATGAGAAAAAAATTTCATGAAAATATAAAGTATAGGTAAAGGCATATTTTTAAAAAAAAATTCACAAGATTCCTCGCAGCCCTTAGGAACTAGTCTCGCACTCCCGGTTAAAAACCCCCTTTTCTAGGGAGAAGGTTCTACATCTTGTGCTGTATCAGCATTCATGAGCTTGGCGTATATATATATATATATATATATATATATATATATATATATATATATATATATATATATATATATATATATATATATATATATATATATATGTGTGTGTGTGTGTGTGTGTGTTTGTGTAGTTTTGCAATGGCTACCGAGATGGTTTCCTCCATGTCGGGTAGCTGGGACCAGCTCAGCGCCAGTGCCGGCGACCCGTCGTTGATGATGGACTCTTCCAAACTCTGCGACACCGACGACTACCAAAGCTGCTCGGACTCGCCTCGTTCTTCCACTCCCACACCACCACCGGCGTCTTCTGCTGGCGACGTTCTGCGGCCAGATGTAGACGTTGGTGCGGCGGCGGCGACGACGGCGGGATGCGGTGAGTTGCCGTCCGACAGCAGGTGCGTCCAGTTCGTCGAGCCGTCGTCATCATCGACAATGGCTGTGGCCGTGCTGGGAGCGGCGGCGGCGGCTGCTGCTCGTCCGCCGCGACTGCGTCTGCACTCGTCGTGCTCGCGACCGTCGATCGCCGACAAGCTGAGCCAGATGAACCTGAGCTTCGCCGGCTGCGGCTTTCTCAGCGTGTATCACGTGGGCGTGGCGGCGTGCATGCGCCGCTACTGTCCCCAGCTGTGCAACAACCGCATCTCGGGCGCGTCGGCCGGCGCTCTCGCGGCCACGGCGCTCATCTGCGAGACCAGTCTCAGTGAGTGAGAGATGAAGAGAGGACAAGAGTTGGAAACGTAGATATTTCACTCACGAAAATGAAAGCTAATGAAGAACAAAACAATTGAAATATAATATGAATCAAATGAAATTATCAAATCAAAACAAATCCTGCAAAAATCCTTCAGGGGTTTCAGTTAGTCGATTGTTCTGAGTCTTGACGTGTAGATCAGGTGAGGAACCGTTGAGAAGGCATCTTGTATCAATGGTCACGTATTCTCATTGTGCTCCCAGTTTCGCCACGTGTTTCGGGTGTATTATATAATCTATTATAGTCCCTGTTTGGTCAGTTCTTGTGATAAATTATGAACTATGTGATAAATATCTTTTTGTTTCTGTTAGTGGAGTTGATTGGTCTGTATATAGCTCCCGAGTAGCTCAGTGGCACTAAGGCGTTGAAATCTTGTGTGTAAGAGGTTCGCGGTTCGAATCTTGGCCCGGTTTCGTTTATCAACTCTTTCGTTTGAGTCTAGCGGTAGTCTCCGCTGTAGATGGGCGCACAGCGGGGTGTGACATAGTCAGTATTTGTGCTTATACACTTGCACATATGTTTGCACACGAATTCAGGCACAATAATGTCGGACATGATTCGTCTGACCACTACCATCCAGAAACACATTGGAGGTCCGTTCAACCCGTTCGTCAATATTTCCGAACTGCTCAGATCCAGTCTGCAAAAGGTTCGTTCGCTGTGTTTTCCCAGCTGAGTTTCGAAACAAAAATTCAACATTTTATGTCTTACATACACATGCACACACACACACACACACACACGCGCGAATTTGTATATTCTAAAACATGCATTTCAAGGAGTTATAAAATTTGAGTAATAAAGTAGTAATAATAAAAATTAGAATATAGAGAGCTTCTAAAATAAGACTTTATACACATACACACAGTAAATACATACAGTAAATATACACATTTCATTTTATTCTTTTATATCTAATGATTACCCATTTTATACGTGCTTGTACGTAAATATTGAGTGGCTTCAGATGTTTGACTATTCTACGTTTAATTAGTGAAGTAATAATTAATCAATTTAATTACAGAGTCTGCCCGAAGACGCTCACATTCGTTGCACGGGGCGATTGCATATTTCTGTGACCCGTCTGCAAGACGGTTGCAATTGCATTCTGTCTCAATTTGAATCCAAGCAGCAGTTGATCGAGGTGAGTGTTGCCAGATCGCGGTGAAATTTGTTCAATGCTGCCAGTTATTCAGCTGAAATCGCTAGTGGTTTTGTGTACATTCGACTTCATTTGCTGGACAAATAGATTTAATCATCGCCTCAGGCTGCTCCACAGAGGACAACATATATGGATCAAGTATTTGTTTCAATAATCAATCATCTCAGGAAGTGAAACATATTTCTTGGTTTCCAAGCGCTCCATTGCTAGGTATTATCTAGAGAAGACATCTGCTTCATAACCTAAGCAAACAGGGTGTGTGAATATGATGGCCAGAAAAGTGCTTCCTGATATAATAGTTGATGGTACAGGACACCGACTTGAAATAACAGAGGAAGGAACACAAACCTTATATATATATTCATGTATTATATATGTCATATATTTTACCATGTATAATTGAGCTTAAGTATGTAGTACAGAAAGTTGGATGGAAAGGATTTACTTTCATATAAGTCTTAAGTTCAAGGTTGCTAAATTTAAACTTTTCTGGTGCCCATGGTACTAAAATAAAGATTTGAGTTTAAAATTGTATATATTGACTATTAATTTTGACTTTTCAATTATATATGCAATTATATTTTTCTTGCAATAACAACCATTGAAAAAATCTGAATTTCATTGAGAAAATAATGGGCTCTAACGGGTTAATCAGGTAGGTTTTTCGAAATCACAAGTATATACATTGTCCAAATTTTGCCCCCAAAATCGATAATTTCAAAAACGGTATCCACAAACTAATTGCGCTTGAGAGGCAAAATATTTGTAGATTATTCGGCATTTATATTTTGACTAACGAATATGAGTCACAATCTTGCGCGGTCGTTTCAGCGACATACATTTGAGATGGTGCGTCATTTATGTCTAGAATTTCCAGTACGGAGAAATTGTGCCGATTCTTGGCAATTGCTGTCTTCATGAATCATCTCATCATTTCTTTCGTGCTTCGTTTTGCTCGTATTCTGTGTTTTCCCGTAGTTTCCTCCGCGTAAATGCCTCGAGAATCATGAGTCAAGAATCATGGCTGATCTACGCTGTATGAGTCAAGCATGATGTGACTGGCAGTGGGGAATCCAGAGTCTCATTTTGGGAGGGCCTGCATTAATTTAGGAGGCGGCTTAATTTTGGAGACGATCAGTCATGTACATGCATCACTATACAACATCTCTGCGATAATGCTTATATCAACAAATTCTACAGAAATAAATTTTTTCTTGACCTTTTTTAGTGAACTTCTTGGTTATGAGGAGTTGATGGGAACATTTTGGGGGGCTTCAGCCCTTTGAGCGCCCCCCCCCCCCCTTGAGCCCTCTTGATTTTTGTTTTCTAATGTTAATATTTCTAATGTCTTTTCTCTGTCGCTTGATGATCAAGATTTGATCGCTTGGTGATTGCGGTCATGTAATTTATAGCGCTCACCCTTTTTCCATTTCAGCTTGTTCGTTAAGTTCATATACTAATAATAGCAGTAATAATAATAAAATATAACACATTTCGAAAAAGAGGTTCAAGTGAGTTTTTCCTGTATTTCAGTGTGTGTGTGTGTGTGTGTGTGTGGCAAACACAGCGATGGGACCCTGCTACATTTGGGACTTTTGGGGACCAATACAGACTATATTGTCGACCGGACAGAGCACATAGTGCGAACTTTTCACACAGTCTTTTTTGACAGCCTCCATTAGCGACACTATATGCGCATGCACGTATCAAAAACCATCTGTCTAGGATGCTTACAAGAAATGCTAGTGTTTTTGGAGGTGCACACACACACACGCACACACAAACACACGCACTTGTATACATTCACGGGTGTATACGTGTGTGTGGGTGTGTGTGTGTGGGTGTGTGTGTGTGTGCATGCCCCGTGGGTTTGTATAAATACGAAAGTAAGCTGCGCACAAGACTTCTTGATGGATTCCATGCTCTGTGTGTGTGTGTGTGTGTGTTTGTGTGTTTGTGTGTATGTGCGCACATTTTCGCGGACTATATCAGTGGTGGGGGTAGGTAGTGGGGATGGTTGGGGGGTGAGGTACACACCCTCGTCAGAATAACGCGTAGATGCTGTGTTTACATGATAAGTACGCACGCACCGTATGCTTGCGATTTCGCAATAAACACTACTGAATTGTTTGGCTGTGGTCAGTGGTTGTGTTTAGTGGACGACTAAATGCGTATACACAGTGCGTTATACCATGTATTATATTCTGTATACATATGCATATACAGTTTTTGCTCTGTGGCTTTTTAGTACGCCACCGAAAATGCATTGTTTTACGCGGATTAATTCTTACGGTGCTATCCAAATTACATTACGTTACGTACGCGCTCAATTTGTGCCATAATTGGAAAAACGATTCGGTGTGTACAGTGATTGAAACTTGTTCAAATTCTACTTCTAACAAGCCCATGGTGTCACATAGCTTGGGTCACATAGCCAACACAACATCACAACACAACACACAACACAACTTTTATGGTAGCGCATGCTTCCAGACACTTAATCGGAGAAGATAATTATTTGCAATCGGTCTCGCCTTCATTCAGCTTTTAATTTAACTCAGATATAACGATAATTCAGCATGTTCAGCAGCTCTTGTGTCAGCGGCCCCTGAAACGCGTCGGCCGGTGTCGACCTATGGAACCCCATTGAAAACCGCTCTTGTATTTGCGACCACAAGTCGTGCTGTTTTCTATTTTTGTACGTGCGTATCTAGCTGTTTGCCACTTGTGTTTTTCCGTCACGAACGCACTGCGAACCGTACTAAAACGTTTGTCGTTTGATTCATCATCTAATATCTGCTTCTCTCGGTCTCATTTGCGCGCCCCCACTTTCTGCGTCTGTTTCTGTGTGTGTGTGTGTGTGTTTGTCATTTGTGTACATGCACTTGTATGCATGTCTGTCTATCTGTGTTTGTCTGTCTCTTATCACATGTCTAATTGTTTGCCTAGCGATTTCGCACGCACTCTCAGCATTATCTCTGATACTCTTTCTTTTTTCACTCCCCTCTTTCTCTGTGTGTCTGTCTGTGTGTGTGTGTGTCTGTGTGTGTGTGTGTGTGTGTGTATGTGTGTGTGTGTGTGTGTGCTTTCCCAGTTTAGTAGTGGATTCCAGATACGACAAATTTTGTCTCGTGTTTCGTTTGATGCGTAGTTAAGCTGCTAATTTTGTTTGTATAAACATAGCCTGTCAGTTGTGTGTGTGTGTGTGTGTGTGTGTGTGTGTGTGTGTGTGTGTGTGTGTGTGTGTGTGTGTGTATTCTTATTACAAACACACCGCGTACACAGGCTGTTCTACGCTATTCAATGTTTACTGCGCAGTTTATGTATCGTCTACGCAGCTATTTCGATCTGAA